>JADDOH010023245.1:0-55293 GCA_016648135.1 Agrypnia vestita | reverse complement strand
ATCTGAGCGATCCTTTTATAATTCTATTATTCATGCTAAGTTTAGCTTTACATTCATTTCTAATATCTGCATTCTTTACTCTATCATAAATGGATTTGCCACACCTATGTCTGACGGATCCCATCTTCACTGTATTCTATTTACTTTCGTTCCTCTTCTGCCAGCTCCAGGCTTCACTTCCATACATCAGTGACCGTATCAGAATTCCATTACTTACCACTAGTTTTGCCTCAGTATACATATTTCTATTAAAAACTATTGCGTTCAAAGCACTACATATATAATAATAAATTCAAAGCAATACATATATAAGAATAAAAGATACTACATATGAATAATAAGAATATTTCGTCGCTGTATATATAATTAAGCTTATGTGACGTTTTAGTACATTCTGAGATAAACGAATAAAACTGTTTTAAAAAATAATTGCACAGACTAGATTTATAAAAAATATTTTAAATAATTACTAGGCAGACTTTCCAGATAAACGGCAATGTTTTTATTAGTATATCTCCATTATTTATATGAAAAATGTACTAAACGGCAAAAAACGAAAAGAAAAAAAATATATAAAAATTTTTACGTAAAAAAGAGAATGGAAAAAATTATCTAAAAATTTCTAGGGAAAAAAAGAAAAAAAATTACGTTAAAATTAAATAAATTTACGTAAAAAATTACGTACAAAAGGAAAAAAATACGTAAAAAATGTATCCACTAGCAGAAAATGATTTTATTATTATTGTTGGTAATATGTTATTACGTCAGCCGCTTCGCTGCTAATTGTATCTGGCAAATTTCCAATTTTAATTACGGGTAGTTTAGATATAATGAAGATAAAGTATTTATTCAGTATTTCTATAAAAATGTAATTAAAATTTCAACAAACAAAATATTCTCGACCGTAAAAAAAAATTCGATCCTGCTAGGATTCGAACCTGGAATCTTCAGATCCGCAGTCACACGCGTTATCCGCTGCGCCACACATCACAACGGGAACCGTGGCAAAATTATTGTATACAAAGTGAAATCAGCGTATTTATTATATAAATATATATATGTATACACGTATAAAGTCGAATAGCATACGTAATCCATCGCCAAAAAAAGTGATACAAAAAACACTGTTTTGGGTCGCAAGGTGGGAGAAATAGGCGTAAACGATGAAACAGGGCCGTACTCTGTCAAACTGTATTTGTTTAATGTATGTTAATGTTTTATAGAAAAAAAAACGGTGTTATTTTTAATGAGAAAGTACTGCTGAAATTACTTATTATAATCTTAGATGCGGAATTTATTTAAATGTTATATAAATCATTGAATTATAAATAAATAATATGTACCTGTGATATGAAAAAACTTGCTAGCGTTCTGAAACAAGGCTTGAACCAAAAATCTGCAGACCAAACATCGTGACCACTAGACTACCTAGTGCATCAAATAAATAAATTATTATGTTAGTATTTACGTAGCTATTTAGTACGTTAATGTATTTTATACAATAATATTTGTTATCTTTAATAGTGATGTTTATACATTTATTATATAATAGTGGAATAACGGGTTATTTAGAAGAAATACGTTATGACCGCCATAAAAGGCATTAATGTTTGTATTTTTTTATAATTTATAATTTTTCATTAATTTTTATTTTTAAACAATCATAATTTTATTTTTAAAACAAATCTACTTACATAAAATACAAAAAATCTAAATATCCAAAAAAAAAAACGGTTGATAATTTGCATGATAATAATTTTTGGCTATATCTAAAAAATAAAAAATTTAATCTTTATTTTCAACACAAATTGGTTTCTTAAAGCAATCATGGCGCTACACTATTTGTTTCGTCACCAAAATATACATTTAACGATTTGGCAGTGTTTTATATAAAAAAAAATGTCTTATAAATTTGAATTGATTTTATATGAATATTTGTTTGAATTAATGAAGAATGTGTTTTATTTATTTTTAACGAGCAAGTACTCGATATATTATTATCAAGAAAATTTGAAAACATAGTACGTGAAAAAATGTAACTAGGGAGTTCTGATGTTTGTTTTAAGATAAATGAAGTGACAGGTATAAAAGGAAAATTATCGATGAATTGGCTGACTCTTTCAACGCAATACTTCGTCGTGGCTATGTCTTTTGATACTCGTGTATTCTTTGATAAAGCCAGTTTTCGTGTAATTGTCTTTTTTTAAACCTGATCTATATTATAAAATTGTTTTAATTCACTCGCGCGAATTTTAGAATCGGTGAATTTAGTAATTTTCAAAGCCGATCACGTGAAGAGAAATGTTAGTCTGAGGATTGAACATATTTCCTCTGGCCCGGATTTGGTAGAAACATTTTGGTCCTCGAGCCGGACAGTTTGAGCCGGACATTGAGGTCAAACATTATTACTAAATAATCGACTTGCATACTTTAATTTAATTTTTGATTATGACATTTAATATGTTGCCGCCGCAATTTGTTACCGAAATGCATGTTTTCTTTTTCTTAAAGAGAGTTTACTTTTCCAGAAAATTCCAATTGATTTCATTATTTTCGTTTTCTATGATAACTTTTTTACTCTCAAAACAATTTCTTATTAATTTTAACATATGATATGCGTCCAAAGAAATTACAATTTCTTGTTTTGTAGATGGATGCTTAAAAGTTGGCTTTAAATTATCATAGTCAAATGAGCATCCTAGAATTTTTGCCATTGATATGTTAACGGGACAGCCATTAAAAGTTAATGAAACTACTTCTACGCCAGCTGCATGAACTTTTTCTAAACATCGATTTATCAAAGATGCACGCTATTGACCGTTAGTTCCTTCCACTTAAAATATGCTAATGGGAGTTTGAAATTCGAATTTATGGCAGTCAAAAAAAACACTAAAGTATCTTTTGCTACCGCAAGATCATCATCGTTGATATCGGTACCCATATCTACGTACCCGTAATAATTTTCTTCGTCATATTCGATGTGCTTTCTGATAGCCATTTCATCGAGCGCTAATTTCGCAACAATTTTATATTCAGTGGAAGAAGATTTTAAGAGCTAAGAAGCTAAGAGCATAGAAAGCTTCAGAAATAAATCCCGGGTTACCGTTTATACTTTGGTACCACCTTTTAATGGACTGTTCCTGGCTGGACTCCAAAAAATTCCAAGAAATCACAAAAGTTGATATTTTGCCGTGCAAAGTTCTATGTTGTATTGCTAAACTGTCTAAAGTTGACAGAAGTTATTTAGTAATTGAGCTGAAGCAGTTTGTAGACCAATATGAGACTTTCATAAAGACTGAATGGGATGAAAATGACAAAAATGAACAAGATAAGCCAAAGCTGAATCATGATGTAGAAAAGAGTGAGGATTATAAATTAGAATTGCAAGAAAAGAATTATGTTCACTATTTAGTGAGAAAAAAGGTTTTAGATGTTTAGCGTGCGCTTTTTATGTTGTTTCTGAATTATCTCAATCAGGGCTCTTTACTAATCTTTACATAGCTTATAAGTTTATATTAACCAATCCCTAAGAATGTTCTTAGGTTTCCACGGCCACTCAGAATCTTCTGGTTTGTGTCTTCTGGGGTACTATACCGTATACACATCAGCCCTGATGATGGACCCTGCAATGGGATCCGAAACATCGGCCAGAAGACACAAACCAGAAAATAACTCTTCCTTGTTACTTTTGAGCAGATCTTTTCAAAATAAAAAATAGGCTTAGATCAACTTTGAATCAGGAGTTAATGTCTAATCTTTTGTTTATAAATATAATTAAGTATTAATTTAAGTAAGAATTTAATTATCGATGAAGTGGCAATTTAATTTTCATTACGATGAACTTAAGAAAAAAATGATGGTTTAGTGCAGGTACTAAAGGATAAATTAATGTTTTAAAGAGCTTAATATTAATCCTTGAATAAATAGCGTGATTATTTCCAGTATACATAGTATTTGTCAATTTAACTTATACCTTTGATATAGATAAAAAATAGGCCTACTAGCAGCTACGGCTTTGAAGCCACGTATTTGAAATTGCTTGCACATAGCCCCCTGACCCACGTTAAGTAGCTCAATCAATGTATGTGAAAATTATAAGATGGCCGATAGATTCCTGCCTATGTTAAATGTTCAAACAATCAAGACCTAATATCAATAGTTATGGAGATATGCAGTATCAAAGATTGCACTCTTTTTTCAATATTTCTGACTTATTTTTTGCAAAAAGTTGAACTATCATTACAGTTACTTTTATCGATTATGAAAAATTTATTTGTTTCAATAAAACTTAAATAAAACGATAAAAACCTTGTAAAAAAACTTTTTCCAATTTTCGCAAGGTTTTTATCATTTTATTCTACTTGTATTAAAGCGAATAAATTTTTCCTAATCTACGCAAGTTACTGTAATGATGATAGTTCATGATAGTTCAACATTATAAAGAAATGCAAACTTTGATATTGCACATCTCCATAAAATGCAGGGGCCTCTTCACTACTTCTCGCC
Source organism: Agrypnia vestita (assembly GCA_016648135.1). Classification (NCBI taxonomy): domain Eukaryota; kingdom Metazoa; phylum Arthropoda; class Insecta; order Trichoptera; family Phryganeidae; genus Agrypnia; species Agrypnia vestita. The sequence goes on along the minus strand of JADDOH010023245.1, from coordinate 50,787 downwards.
GAGGGCCCCCAAGAGTGCCAGTGCGCCCCTGTCGCTCTAGCCAAAGCGAGGTCGGCCGATACGTTGGCTAATGTGTAATCGCTGTCCGCCATTTTGCGAGGTTGGCCGAGACGTTGGCTCTGCCGAGGTTGGGCCAATGTGTGCAGGGCTCTTTAGAGTATATACAATCCATAGAGGGATAACTAAACATTTTACCAAACCCGTACGCGTGGTAACATAAAGCTTACTCAGTTTTAACAATATAGTGACACATAAGACAAAAAGGGACAAAAAAGATCACCCGGTCGAGTACGTCTTTAATTGCTTTGTAAGGGTTCTCTTTGCCCGAGTTTCAAAACTCGGGCAGAGAACGGCACAGCTGACAGATTTGTTATCCGTATTTTCGATAAATTATTGTGTGTTTACGTGCAAATATTACAAAAAATTGATATGCCTTCTTGTGCAATGAAGGGGTGTTCCAATAGGACTGGAAACGGGAAGAAACATATCAGTTATCACAGGTATTTTATCCAAAATATGAAAATTTTACATGTATACGTTTTATTTCATAATTTTAACAACAAACCAAGTGCAAACATTTACTTTTGTTTAAAAAATCCTAGAACGTTTATTTTTGATTGATTTTATTACACAAATAATTCGGAGAATGCTATTTTGAAGATGTTTTTGATGACTTAAATCAAAATATGTCTATGAATGTTTAACCAATACGAACTGTAAAATTATTTACTTAGATAGCCGACATTTTAAAATATATCCGTCTCTTTTTTTCTCCTTTAAAAATTCTGAATTTTTAGGAGTAAGAATGAGAAGGCACTACATTGTATGGATCTAACTAAGCTCAATGTGGTATTTTTATGACAAAGCATATTGGACCGACAGGGCTGTGCTTAAAATTTTAGAATACAAATTATTTATTATTTATTATTTAAAGTATTCGGATTGGGATATCATTTTTTGTAGGTTCCCAAAAAATGAAGTAAAAAAAAGTGAATGGATCCATGCTGTGGGAAGGATTAATTGGAATCCCGGAAATCACAGTTGTGTTTGCTCAGATCACTTCTTGAATGTACATTTTGACAGAAGGAAAGAAAACAAATTAGTTCGAATAAAAAAATTTGCCGTTCCTACGAATTATTCAAGAGCAGAACTGGCTTTTGATAGAGTAAGTACCTATTGTGTTCATTCTTTATTCGTTTTTCGTTACATAAAAAATTTCTTAAATCGCCAATTTATACGGTGTGCATTCTGAAACTCCTAGTATATGAAGTAGTATATTTTCATCCGGTATAAATATACATTGCCTTATAAAATACATCTGAAAAAAAACGTAATTAATTGCAAAATGTTTTTATTTCTTTGTTATAAAGATATAAGAAATAAGAAAAACATAAAAAAACTAAAAATTTTCGATTTATGGGTTATAATAGCATACGTAGGAGCCATCGATATTATGTTTTACCTAAAATCGTTAGGTATATTAATTTTTCATAAACTTTAAATTTAATCGACATTATTACATTCAGTCTACAAATTCGACAGTAAACATGGGAGAGTTGCTTAAAGTGATCCCTTCATGTAATGCAGTCGTTGGCCATGTATGTTTTGATAGTACGTTTTACCTAAAATCGTTGTATTAATTTTTTGAAAACTTTAAATTTAATCGATATTATTACTTTCAGTCTACAAATTCGACAGAAAACATGGGAGAGTTGCTAGAAGTGATCCCTTCATGTAATGAAGTCGTTGGCCATGTATGTATAAATAGTACGTTTTACCTAAAATCGTTGTATTGATTTTTTGAAAGCTTTAAATTTAATCGATATTATTACTTTCAGTCTACAAATTCGACAGTAAACATGGGAGAGTTGCTAGAAGTGATCCCTTCATGTAATGAAGTCGTTGGCCATGTATGTATAAATAGTACGTTTTACCTAAAATCGTTGTATTGATTTTTTGAAAGCTTTAAATTTAATCGATATTATTACTTTCAGTCTACAAATTCGACAGAAAACATGGGAGAGTTGCTAGAAGTGATCCCTTCATGTAATGAAGTCGTTGGCCATGTATGTATAGATAGTATGATTTACCTAAAATCGTTGTATTGAGTTTTTGAAAGCTTTAAATTTAATCGATATTATTACTTTCAGTCTACTAATTCGACAGTAAACAGTAAACCCCTTGCTCGTGAGATACTTACCTTTATAGTTGTTTGTATTAACGGGTCATGGAAAATACCAGTTGGATATTTTCCTGTGGATGGCTTAACAGGGGAACAAAAGAGTATTTTGGTTACTCAATGTCTCTCTTTGCTAAAAGGGTGTGGAATTCGTACAATATCTTTGACGTTCGATGGCGCAGCTCCAAACGTAAGTATGGCAAAACAGTTGGGTTGTTCGTTTGAAGAGCATAATTTAAAACCATATTTTCTCTTTGAAAATGAAATTGTTGTGGTTTTTTTTGACCCATGTCATATGCTTAAATTAATTAGAAATACACTAGGGGATAAAAAATATTTTTTAGATAGCAATGGTGGTATCATTGATTGGAGGTTTATAGAGCAATTAAATATTTTACAGGATAATTATGGACTTCATTTAGGTAACAAATTACGGAGAGAGCACATTGATTATGTGCGACAGAAAATGAAGGTTCGATTAGCGGCGCAGTTATTTAGCGATTCTGTAGCGGATGCCATAGAATTTTGTGCTAAAAATCTAAAGCTGCCACAATTTTCTAACAGTGAACCAACAATTTTTTTCATAAGATGTATAAACAAACTATTTGATATATTCAAGTCCCGTAATATTTCGGCACCTGAATGGAAAAGGCCTGTATTCTCGGGGAATCATTTAAAGTTTTCTGCGTACCTGAGTAATGTTAGCGTATATTTATCTGATTTAAAATTACCAAATGGAGTAAAAGTTATTCAGTCTAATAAAAAAATGGGGTTTTTGGGTTTTCGAGTTTGCATAGAAAGTTTACAATTATTAGTTAAGACGTATTTAATGTCAGAGTCCCCAGTGTTAAAATATCTAACGATGTACAAATTTAATCAAGATCATATCGAATTATTTTTCGGAGCTATACGCTCACATGGTGGTTATAATAACAACCCAACCGTTAGCCAATTTAAGTCCGCGTACAAGAAATTACTTATACGCGCAGAAATCAAAGATAATGTAAATGGAAACTGCATACCTTTAGATCAAATTAGTATACTTAACTGTAATTCAAATAATTCTGTCAACATTATAAACTGTTCCTCCTCCAAATTAAAATTATTACGTGATGACGAATTGAGTTTCGAAAATACTTTGCCTTTCGACGATATTCCTGAATCAATATATATGTGCAGTCAGTATGTGGAGAGTTGTATAATTTATATTTGTGGTTTTGTTGTCAGGCATCTAAATAAAAAAATTAAATGTGAGAATTGTCTTTCTGCCCTTATTGGCTTTAAGACAACTTTGCGAAATTCATTAATTGCACAAAAAGATAGAGGGGGGTTAGTATATCCATCAGATGACGTTATTTTAATTTGCACACATAGTGAACGCGTTTTTAGAGAAGCTCTTAACCGTAGTGGAGGAAAAAGAATGAATCCTCACTTTTCATTAGAATATTTAGTCAACAGGGTCTTAAAAATATTCCTAACTGTAGATTGTTTTAATATATTACTTTCTCACATGCTAGACCAGTCACCGCTGGAGAACCATACTGTTCACCTAATTAAGGCAGTTGCTTCTAAATATTTAGATGTCAGGCTACACTTTCTGATCAAATCAGCGGTACAACCTACCGTCAGAGTGAGACAACATTTCAACAGATTAATTATCTTCCAAAATCAATAGCGTACTATATTAAAATTTTATATTTATTATTAATTCCATTAATGTACTTCATCATATTGTTTTTTCAAACAATGTATTTTATGTGTATATACAAACAATGTATATTATGTAAATAACGTAATTTTCTAAATATTTGTACAAATGCAGATAACTAAATGTTTATGTTTGATATGATATAAATAATCCTCGATTATAATAATAATTATTATTATTATTGCAGTTCCTTATATAATTATTGTTGTGGTGATATTTAAAATTGTAATAAAATAAATTAAAATAAATAAATTTACCCACATATAAAAGGCATTATCATTTATTGCTACTTTATTGTAAGAGAATTCACAGAGAATCGTTCATTTGTGGTAGCCCTGTTTTAGCAACAAATTACAAACACGTGTTAAAAACGAATTGTCCAGTCTCACCGAATGACCACGCCTCTTTTAACAAAATTCTTACAAGTTTCGAAATAATATGGTCTCTATGGATTGTATATACTCTAAGCCGAAACCCAAGCAACCGCCATCTCTGTCCTACATGAAATGTATGGTATTATCGTGCTCTTTCTTGCTCGATTTAACTGCGATGCACAATATACTGCTCTCTCTTGCACACTGGCCGAAAATACGAGAGTAATGCATAAATATTTTTTAATTAAAAAATCCGTACATTCCTAACAGTTTAATTTAGTAATTTTGGTGTGAAAATGTCTATTCGATGATTACAAAAAATGTGACGTTTTAGTTTTCGTAAATAAGGTAGATATTTCATATTTTGTATGACAGGTAGACCTACGTTACATCACCTACACACAGGAGTTACAGAGTCGCTGGCAGTGGGCGCGCGGCTCGCACCGTTGGCCGCGAGGCGCCTGCCTCGCAGTGAATTAATAATGCAGTGAATTGATAGCGTGGCACGCAGAGGGTTAGACCGCGGACCGTTTAATTGAATAATTCCTTTAATAGAAATGGTAAAGAATGCTCTTGTATAAATATCTGGCGTGACGTGTCAAAGTGGGTTTATCAAAATGTTTGGTGTGTTTGTGTAGATGTCTATCTGTCCGTCACGCGGCTGTCGGCCGGCCGGCGCGCAGGGCTGCCCCCTCGCGGGTGACTTATGAAAGCGCAATCGTCCCGAATAATATTATTAATATTTAAAGCATTAACTTTGTGGTTAGACATTATAACAGATTCCTGATTGTTTTGTAGGCTAGCTAGTGTATGCTTGTTAATAACAAAACTATGGTTGGGGTGTATTGTGTTGTGAATATAGTAGTGAGGTGTTGGTCCTGACGAAGATACGGGTACGTCTCGATACCGGTAGACCGTAATCTGGTAGTGGTTTTTACTAAGTTAACTAACATTCTGTCCCAAAAAATATTGAAGCGAAACTCCTTTTCCTGTTGAGTTTGGGACAAATGAAAATGCTGGAGATTAATTAGCGGTATATTAATTAATGATTAATTACACTTAATACGAATTAATTATTTATTTATTTACGCTCGTTATATGATTTTACATAAAAATGTTAAAGCCCTTTTATTTTAACGGGATAATATTGTCACGTGTCGTGGCTGCAGGAGGAATTAATGAAAACGCTGGGATTTAATAATTACTGGTTAATTAATCAAACGTACTAATTCGCTTAACACTATTTAACTGTAATTCTATTCTTTAAATTAAACTAATTCGCAAATTTATCACTCCTAAAAAGACACTTTATAATCGCTATAACACTTTATTCACTATTCACTAGAATATTTCATCCAATTTCCGCACGTATTAATTTCGCCTCGATTTATTTCACTACGTAAGAACTTTTCCAGATTATTCGCTGTCGAATTACCGCTCGCCTGGCCACACTGGCCCTCGCCACTCGTGGCTATCTTCGCTTTGGTATCGCCCAAAAACGCTAATGCTGATATCGAAATTTGTAGATACAGACTTTTGTATATGTTTCCCGTAAGCCGCAGATTATGCTAGGCCGTTCTGGAATCTTCGATAGCATTGCGATCACTTCAAACAACTGTCACTTGACACGAGTACGTGATTCTTTTTAGCCTCATTACAATATATAGCCCTGAAAGCCCATTCTAAATATTGGTGAAAGAATTTTTTAAATCGGATGAGCAGTTTGGGAGATCACCCCCTACATCCAAACTTACAAACTTTACATATTGGTGTAGATTTGTAGATTTTTACAAGCCGAGAAGAAAATGCACAACTGTCCTTTTGATAGCCCTACGAGCCGATACGAAGCAGATCCATTGTGCGCGCAACACGCGGGCTGCGAGCGTGTCGGTGCACGCACACGGGCGCGCGTCTCACGTGGCCACGTGCATTCTGGGTGGTCTGCTGCTCAGCGCGCACGCACACAGACGCGCCACGCCCGCTCCCACCCACACACGCGGGGAGGGGGGTCGGGCAGTTTGTGGGCGATTTGCAAAGCGCTTGAGGAGCGATTTTTTTGGCGCAAATCGGGCGCAAAGGGCGGCAGGAAACCATTGTTAAGGGGGGGTAAGGTTAATTCGTACAAAAAAAGGCATGTTTTTGTGAATTTTTTGTGACGACACAGTTAAAATCTCTTTATTAAAATCAATGATACATTAAAGTATGACATTTGAAAAATATTGTGTAAAATTTTCAAGACGAAATATTAAGAAATACGGCAATGGCAGCAATTATTCGGACGTGTCTCGGAAAAAAGTAGAATTGCGGTGTCCATCATAACTTGGTGCTAGATCATCTGAAATCAAAAAATCAAAGTTCATTCGTTAGATAATAGGTTTTCCCAGGTAACGCTGGGAGGGTTTTTTGAAATTTCAATTTTTAAAATTTTTTGGAACACTTTGAAGGGAAAAACTCGATTTTTTGCGAAAAATATCGACTAATTTGTTATTAAAAAATAAAAATTAATAACAAATTTGAAAAAAAGTCTCCAGCGTTACCTTGTAAATTAAAAACCTTACCCCCCCTTAAGGTACAGATACACACGCTTAACAACTGTACACACTTGCTCATTACTAGCATGCTTATTAGTGGCACGCTCACAAATAAGCATGCCACTAATAATCCTTTTTCCATGATCCAATCGAGCTGAAACTTTGCAAGCAGACTCGTGGCGACGATCAAAAAGATCTGTTAAATTTTCATTAAAAAAAATAATAATTATAGTATAATTTTGGATTTTTCAAATTTTTAACAGTTTTTTCATACAACTCGGTAAGTTGTATGGAAATTCTGATGCATATGGTAGACACGAAACCCGAAAATGAGAAAGGGAGTATTCTAAAAACTTGGTTTTTATGGGTTACTTTTTATTAAATCGTAGCGTCTGCCTGTCGGCTTGTCTACCTGTCTGCCGAAAAAAATTTGGATGGATTTTTAACCTTTTTCCCGTGATCCAATCGAGCTGAAACTTTGCAGGCAAACTCGTGGTAACGATAAAAATGATCTAATAAATTTTTGTTTTAAAAAAACTGAATTACATATTATAGTGTAATTTTGGATTTTTCGAAATTTTGACGGTTTTTATTACTCCCTTTCGCAGCGTCGCTCGACTCGAGCCCAACGCGTGGGAGTAGGCGCGAAACCTGTTTCAACTAGTAAATGAGAAAGGGAGTATAATAAAAACTTGGTTTTTATGGGTTAGTTTTTTTTTTAAATTTATTTTGCGAGACGCGCGGCCAATCAGTAACCAGCGATTTTGTTTTTTAAAACAGACCGCTTGCACGAGCGCACACAGCGAGTTTGTTAGCAAACAAACAAACAAATAGATGAAGATGGATTATAGAAGATATTTATTTATTTATTTACATATATTATACGGCTCTAAAGCCTTTTACTTTATAATTTGTACAAAGTTGATAAACAATACGCAGTAGAAATAATACGTATATAAATTATACAAATGCGAACATAAATTATTTAGAAACAATCAAGAACAATATAAATGTAGAATTAAAGCAGACAATAAAACAAAAACAGTAATTCGTTGAAATTAGAAATATAAACAATAATTTTACACAGTATATATATATATATATCAATGAAATTAAATTTAGAAATAGTAATTATATCTATGTAATAGGCCATTCAATAGGCAATATAATAAATTATAGAAAAATAAATAAAACAATAAATATTAATTCAATGAAGGTAATATAGAGTAAAAATAATATTAGAAAGTGTGTGAAAATCTCGTATACGAAAGATTAAAAATAATGACATTAAGAAATAAAAATAATAAATTAATAAATAAAGAAAGTGCTTCTGAAGATATACAGGAACTCTTCAAGAAACAAGGCTCTATGCCAATTAATGCTATCTTGTGGTACAAACTAATTACACGATATCATGAAGATGGGACATATAAGCATAGATTGATTCATAAACATAGTACCAGATTTACGGTTAAAGAAGGACTACGAATACCGAAGGTCATAAATAAATATGGACAAAGAACATTAAAATATGTCATACCAAAAATATTTAATAAAATCCCATGTCGTGTCAAAATGGATATTAATAAAAAAGGGAAAAATACAGAATTAAAGAATATGTTATTAAATAAAAGAGACTTATTTTGATTTTGGTAATATTTGTATTTTTTCTTGTATTGTTGTATTGTATTGTTGATTTGTATTTGAGTTTATAAGATCTATTGTAATTAATTAATATGAATGTATTTCTGGTAAATACAATTTATTTATATATATGAATTGATGCACCTACAGACAAATATCAATGTGATGTTTTGTGGGTCTGAGATGTAAAAAAAAAAAATAATATTAAAAAAAAAAAATATTTTTAGCTGGCGTTCTACGTTCTCTGTACAGTGCGATGATAAGAAAACCCGAGCTTAGTGTCAAGACAAAACTGACTATTTCAAATCTGTGTACAGGCCAACCCTAATATATGGCCATATGGATCCTGACGAAGAGAGTGAAAGCAAGGGTCCAGACGCACGAGATGAGTTTTCTAAGGGGGGTAGCGGGAGTCACACTGGTGGATAGAGTGAGAAGTGCTGACACAAGAAATATCACAAATGAGGTGGCTTGGACATTCGCTAAGAATCCTCTTGGCGACCCTGGAAGGTCGCCTAGACTAAATAGAGAAGCAACAGAAAATGTGTATGAAAACAGAAAGGTTCTAGACTGGTTGACTCATGCAGAAGCAGTACAAGACAGGAGAAGATGGAAACACCTTGTCGAGTCTTTGGGCCCCAGACCCTACTAGGACAAAGGGTTGATGATGATGACATTTAGACAGATAATTAAATTGTATGTACTTCTATGTATATATGAAATTTTTAATTAATACAACACCTTTAAATTATTAAGCAAAATAAAATAAAAACCAACACGAAAGTGATCACTGCAGCAAACGAAAAAATGAAATAAGATTACTTTTCAGAAAGAAAAGAAGATCACAAAATTCAGTCATGCACAGTGGAATGAAATTGTATATTAATTTACATGGGGACATTAGGGATGAAGATTATATGAGGGGTATTTCTCGCACATAACATCCCTTCTGCGAGAATTGCACTGGCTTCGTTTTCCTGAGAGTGTAGAGTTCAGACTGTGTTGGTTGATGTACAAGGCAACTCGTAACATGGCGCCTCTGTATCTTCAAGAGCTCTGTATTCCAGACAACATAAATGGGAGACGTCAAACTCTCAGGTCAGCGTCTACTTCAGCGGTGGGAAGGGCTGTGGAACCGGCAAGTCAGTTCCAGAAAACTAGGTTCAGCGAACGGGCATTATCGGTGGCGGGCCCCAAAGCGTGGAACTCTTTGCCCTCCCTGATAAGAAACACGGATTCAGAAACTTTATTTAAGAAAACACTTAAAACGCACTTATTTACAAAACCTTTTTAATATTCGTTGTTTTTTTACTATTTTTTATTTTATGTTTTGAGCTGTTTTTATTTCTCTTTTCTTTTTCATTTTATTTTTCATTTTGCTATTCTATGATTTTAGCATTTAAGAGTTTTTTTTGTGTGTAAAGCGCCCTTGTGGTGAAATTTTCACAAAAATGGCACTATATAAATAGTCCAATATTATTTTTATTGTGATGTTCTTGCGTGCGTAGGTAATATAACTCGGCCTACGCACTTGGGAATAATCGGGTTCTTCTAGTAATACGCGTTACGTAGGTAACAACATTTATTGGAGACACTACTTTATAATACAATATGTACAACTGATTCGGACCCCGGTGAATCTCGTTCTGCCCGGTGCGGCGCAACAGCACGGGCGCCATTCACTCGTCTCGCTCGCACGCTTGCCTCCAAGCGTCCGCACATTCGTCACATTTATTATTATTATTATTATTATAAAAGCAACGGCAGAAATATTTAAAAAAATGTTTCAAATACACACAGCAAGGATTACTAATTTAGAATGTACCGAATTCTAGATTTTATGCATCTGTCCCTTCCAAAATCTTGTTTCCTATATTTCCCACAAAAAGTAGAATTAAATACATTACATCAACATTAGTAATCCTCGGTGACAGCATTCAAATTTATTTTGGATATTGCTACCTTTGCTTTTATACCACTTTAAAAAAATGCGATGCTTATATTAGGTCCTTACATATGAAATTGACGTTTTTCCGTACTGGCAAATTTGATCTCAAATATCTTCTCATTGGTTAGGAATTCCAAATCCAAATTTATACAGCCATTTACTCATGTATTTGTGTTTTGAAAATTATAATTCATTTTTTTTTCCTCAATTGTTTTTTTCTTTGCGTCACTCAGTTTATAAAATGAAAAACTTGAAATATCGCGTTATTAACGAGTACGAGTTCCACCGTGGCACCAGTGCTGCAGAAACGGCTCGAAGGATTAATGATGTGTATGGCGACGGTGCCGCAAAAGAAAACACAGTGCGTTTTTGGTTCCAACGGTTTCGTTCTGGAAATTTCGACCTGCAGAACAAGCCCCGTGGACGGCCGGAGACCAAAGTTGATAATGAAGAATTGAAGGCTATTGTGGAAGCGGATCCATCGCAAACCACATCCGAGTTAGCTGCAGGCTGCGGTGTTAGTGATAAAACTGTTTTAATTCACTTGAAGCAAATTGGTAAGGTGAAAAAGCTTGAAAGGTGGGTACCTCACGAATTGAGTGAAGCAAATCAACAAACGCGCGTTGACTGCTGCGTTTCATTACTGAACCGGCACAATAATGAAGGGATTTTAAATCGAATCATTACCTGTGATGAAAAGTGGATCCTGTACGATCATCGGAAGTGCTCATCGCAATGGCTGAACCCTGCCGAACCAGCCAAACCATGCCCCAAGCGAAAATTGACTCCAAAAAAGTTACTTGTGAGCGTTTGGTGGACTAGTGCTGGTGTCGTTCACTACAGCTTTCTTAAATCTGGCCAGACGATTACGGCAGATGTCTATTGTCAGCAACTGCAAACCATGATGGAAAAGCTAGCTGCTAAACAACCGAGGCTGGTTAATCGCTCTAGGCCACTGCTGCTTCATGATAACGCTAGACCACACACTGCACAACAGACGGCTATCAAATTAGAGGAGCTTCAATTGGAATGTCTAAGACATCCACCATACTCTCAGGACCTTGTCCCAACAATTTTTCGAAATTTGGATAACTTCATGCAAAGGAAAAAATTCAACTCCGATGGGGCAGTCCAAACCGCCTTCAAAGATGTTATTGATTCCCGTCCGAATGGTTTTTTTAGTAAAGGGATCGATGAACTACCTATAAGATGGCAAAAGTGCATAGATAGCAATGGTACATACTTTGATTAAATAAATATATTATAATAAAAAAAAATCGGCTTTATGTTCCCCCCATACTAAACGCCAATTTCATATGTAAGGACCTAATATTTGAATAAAATGGAAAATATATTTATTTATTTATTTATTTAACGCCCTTGTGGACTATTATAACATGTACAAAATATAAATTTAAAAAAATAACATAAGACAGATATACTTCTTCTTCTTCTTTCTTGGCGTTTCACCCCTATGGGGTGTTCTTGCCATTAAACAACATAAAAGCTAACGGTATAAATCTATAAAAATTAAGTAAACTAACATTATTTATTTATTTATTTAACGCTCTTACGGGCTTTTACAATATACAGAATATTTTTTTTTAATAATAACATAAGACAGTTAAAATAATAATACAGTTAAAAGTTACAATAATAATACTTAAAAGCTAATAATAATAATACAGAAAAACATAAAAACATAAGATAAAATAATAATAAAGTTAAAGGTACAAATAATAATAGTTAAAGGTAAAATAGAAAGATTTATTGTCCATTTCCATTTCGTTGGGATGTAAACAATTGTATCAGCTTTTGTCCTATAAACAGTTATATTATCAGCAAAAATGTCAGCCGCCTCTGCATGCTCATTCCCTAATGAGTGTAATCTGGGAATTACAGAGTTTGCTAATGCATTAGTTCTGATATTTCCACTATAATAGAACAATGCACTGTGTCTTGATGACCTCGATGGAGCATATAAGTCGATCAGACTAATAATTATGTACCCCATATCCTTTTCCATTACTAATAGAATTGAATCATCCACACAGAATAATGTTTATCCTAAAAGGAATCGCTTCCAATTTAAATTTCTAAAATAAAAGAGAAAAAAAGACAGGTATACAGTTAAAGATACAAGTACATAATATGATAGAATTGTGTAAATTTAGATTACAGTCAAAAAGTTTCAAGTACATCTTATAGATTTGTGTAAATTAAAAAGAGAAGTTTATATGTCGTTCTTAATTAAGATAAATAATAGAAGTCTCACAGAGGCGAACCAGGGTGGCCCAGGGCATATGAGCTGTATGAGTTGGCTTATGTGATCACTCTACACGATGCAACGTTCACCAATTCCATTGAAGAAGAACATGCAAGAACATCCATACTTATCAAATTTTCAAAATTTTTATTATGTGTTGTCGTTAACACCGTATTAATAATCCAGCATTATGATGGTAAACAGTAAACCCATAGGTCAGGTTATGAAAATATTATTTAATTAGTTTCCAGTGACTTTTTGTGAAATTAATAATAACCTAAAATTTCTCTAATAAGTGATTAATTTGCCTCCCACTGTCACGTCACGTCACGGTGGATGACTCTGTGAGGTAAATAATTGGCAAAAAATGAATGAAAGTAGACTGAATGCGGTGGAAATGCGGTCACCAAGGCGCTAGTGTGGTAGATAGAATAAAGAAAGGGTGCTGGGCTGGTTTGGTCATGGTAAGGATGGTTAAGAAAATAAATGGGGCGAGTGTTGAAGGCAACAGTAATAGAGGGCGTCCGCAAAAGACCTGGCACGATCAGATAATATATGAATCGGAAGATGGCTCTGTTAAAACCATAACAACCGTAAAACATGTATGAGAAGATGTCAAGATAGAATAATATTGCGTTCTATCCTATCTGCCTACCTCTGCGGGGAAACGGCGTGATGGTTAGTTAGTCAATTAGTTAAGAATTCGGTTAGTTTTTATTCAATATTTTCAATTTATTTATTTAAATAATTGAAGCAAAGTGACCTGGCGTTAGACAAAATTTAATGTAACAAAACACATATTCTAGTGATAAAAAGTCCAAATTTCGAAATGGGTGTAATTTAAAGAACGGTGCTGTGAGTTAATTTCGTATACAGTGATTTAATTTTATTAATAAAATTTTATTCCATCTCCAGTTCTTCATTTGCCTTCCACAGCCACGATCCATTGACAGTATTGTAACGAAGTCATAATCGAAAAGAAAAAAAATCGATTTTATAGTTTTTACACTAGAAGTTACTAGAAAGTTCTAGAATATTGGAAGCATCTAGAATCTAGTCGAACACGTTTCAGGTGTGAATACAAGGAGCGCCGCGCAGTACAGTTGGATTATTTTGACGTTTCTACCCATGCGATATTAGCGACAAGCCGTAATGATCGGTATTGCCAACGCGTATGTGATAGACCTCATTCCATTTAAGAAAGACAATCGAATTAGTATTTGTAAGCCGTGCGTACGAGGCACACTATTTCGTTGTGTTGGTTTTCACGGGAGTTTAGCAAATTAACCGTTATCGAGGATTTTTACAGCAGTATACAATAAGTTGGAAATTGCTCGAAGTTTCTAGAATAAAATACTAGATTCGCGAAACGTCTGGAAATCCAAAAGTATACTGTACTGTAATAGTGACTTTTCAGCGATCGATTTCAACGAAACAATGTGCCTCGTACGCACAGCTTACAAATACTAATTCGATTGCCTTTCTCAAATGGAAAGAATTCTACCAGTGATGCGCAGGTTAATTGAAGCGAAATTAAGCGGAGAAACTAACTGGCGTAGAAAATAAGTGCAAAAACCATATTAAAAATATGTAAAGAAAAAAACCTTACAGAAAACCAGGAATATTTCACACTTATGAGAAATGGAAACCAATTCATAATGCCTAAATGTAAAACAACCCAAATGCAGCATCACTATATTTATAAAGCCATTAATTACTGCAATAACTTACCTATAGAGATACGATGCATCAGTAACCTCTCAGAGCAAATCAAAAAATTAAAATTTTCCTAAAATCAAACTTAAATTCATAAAAAATTTAAACCTATACCTTTTTTCAAAATAACTCCTTTACTTCCATTTTCAATTTACCTTTTTTACTGTATTAATAAATAACTTGTATACACTATGTACCTATATATTATAACAAGGAATAAGAACTGTGGCTCCCTCATCAGACTCAAGAGCTTCTCTTCACTGATGAGGTCTACATGACTAACAAGTATTTAAAAAAAATGTTTAATCTGATATGTTATATATAAGAATATTTATACGTATTTGTACCTTAAATTAAATAAATAAATAAATAAAAAATTCAAAAAAAGTTGTGAGCCATATTAAAACGGAATATTTTAGCATGTGATAAATAAAGTGTTACCCAGCGGTAATAATGTTATTATTCGAATTAGTGTGAATTTGAGATTAGTGTTAAAGACAATCCGCGTTATGTTACATTGTTAACTTATTAAAATAATTTATCACTAATTAATGAAATGTTATTTAAAATCGCACAAAACTTAGTTGATACTCCAGATCTCCTTCAACGTCTATCTTTCCACATCCCAAATCGTAACAGTCACCTACTTTTCATCTCCCTCTTTGCAAGATCAACTCTAAACAAAACTCATCATCTACAGATCCACAGAGGGTCATTGAACAAAAATTAACTTCACAACCACACCCTAACTAGTTGACTTAATCTATATTACAATATACTCCCATACTTTTTTCCTTTATCCTAATCCTACATCCCACTCCGCCCTTACCCTCCCCCTTCTTAAAAGAATATATACAGAAACTATAAATTATATCATATTGTCGTAATTTGCTACTTATTACTCCCTTTATTTACTCGTGGCGTCTGCTTGCTTGACGTCAACAATAATTTTGGATCGATTTTTGACCCCTTTCCCGTGATCCAATCGAGCTGAAATTCGGCAAACATACTCGTGGCAACGATCAAAAAGATCTGTTAAATTTTCGTTCAAAAAAAAAAATTATTATAGTATAATTTCGGATTTTTAGAAATTTTATTGTTTTTTTCAAATTGGAATCATTTGAAAAGTTTGATTACAACAACGGCCCGATAACGTCGCGGAATATTTTCTAAATTTGAATTACTCCGTCGGTATGCATAATAGGTACTTCACTACGAATGTCGAAAATCTAAATTGACTGACAAATGTTTTTAGAATTTAATCTTCAAAGCATGAAGTGTCTTATAGTGTCAAAGCTCAAAACATCTGACATTTTAGAAATATATTATATTTCTGTAAGTTTAGTGTTATGTTGTATGTTTTAATTCGTCTTTAATTATTGTTATATTTTACAAAGAAAGGGAGTATAGTAAAAACTTGGTTTTTATGGGTTACTTTTTTTACTCCCTTTCTTTTAACTCGTGGCGTCTGGTTGCTTGTCTGACGAAAAAATTTTGGAACGATTTTTAACTTTTCTCCCGTGATCCAATCGAGCTGAAACTTTGCAAGCAGACTCATAGCAGAGGTCAAGAAGATCTATCAAATTTTCGTTAAAAAAATTAATTATAGTATAATTTTGGATTTTTCAAATTTTTAATGGTATTTTCATACAACTTACTCAGTTGTATGAAGAGACTGCGACGAATCTGGTAGACCTTAAACCTGATTATAGTATAATTTTGGATTTTTGGAAAAATTTTATTACTCCCTTTCGTAGCGTCGCCCGACCGAAGCCCAACGCGTAAGTTAAGCTCCAAACCAGTTTCCACTAGTAAATGAGAAAGGGAGTATAATAAAAACTTGGTTTTTATGAGTTGGTTTTTTATCTCTTGTATGTTAATTTAAGATTTGCTGTTAACGTTTACTAAAATAAATAAATTAATTAATGAATCGCTAATTAAGTTGCAGTGTTTTCATTTCAATATTCATGTTTATCCGACTTCAAAATGGAAAAAGAAGTCTACATTACACTGAATTTACAGAACGCGCTTTTCAATTTAAGGTTAATGAGATTACCCCCTTGAATGTCGTCTGATGGTGATTGCCAGGTCCGCCCTGTCATGGCGAAAACCATAAAGTGGCGATGTTACCGAGAAAGCGGTGCGCGTGCGCAAACAGCATAATAACTATGGTTAACATGACCGAGTCATCGCTGCCGGCGGCCGAGGTCGGCCTGGTGACGTCATTTGTGACGCAGAAGGGCATCACGTTATTCTATTATTGTGTGCGGTATTATTAGTTGGGGTGGGGTATTTAAAATTAATCTATTAATCTTTATAATCAACGCAAGTTAAAAAATTTAAAAAAATGTTTTGAATGCTAATTATTAATGTATGTGCTGAATTCTAGATTAAATGTATCAATCTACCCCTTCTAAAATCATGTTTCCTATAAATTTATAAAAAACTCGAATTCAGTAAATTATAAATTAGTAATCCTCGATGACTGCATTAAACTTTTTAGGATGTTTTGTCTCCTTGTTTTTTTTACGCTTCAACGGGCCAGGAGGCCCAATTACAGAAGCGGAATACATCACAAAACACCCAGGCTTGAGTAAATCACATATATTAAAATTGTGACCTCACCGGGAATCGAACCCGGAACCCTCGGAGTGGGAAGCCAGTGTCATACCCACTGCGCTACGTGGGCCGCCTTTGCCACCTTTGCCTTTGTACGCCACACTTGGGGGGGCATAAAGTATTTGATACCAAAAACTTCTTCTTCGGTTAATTATGAATAGAAAATATTATTTACACTTTGGTTGAAACGTTAACAGTTAAGCAGCCTCAAAGTTTGTATTGTTTTTATATATATGTATATATTTTTATTATATTTAATTTATGGTACAAATACAGTTCTTATATATAACATATCAGATTAAACATTTTTAAAGTACTTGGTACTCATGTAGACCTCATCAGTGAAGAGAAGCTCTTGAGTCTGATGAGGGAGCCACAGTTCTTATTTCTTATTATAATATATAGGTACATAGTATATACAAGTTATTTATTAATACAGTAAAAAGGTAAATTGATAATGAAAGTATATGAGTTATTTTGAAAAAAGCTGTAGGTTTAAATGATTTATGAATTTAAGTTTTATTTTAAGAAAAAAATTATTTTTTTGATTTGCTCTGAGAGGTTACTGATGCATCGTATCTCGATAGGTAAGTTATTATAGTAATTAATGGCTTTATAAATATAGTGATGCTGCATTTGGGTTGTTTTACATTTAGGCATTATGAATTGGTTTCTATTTCTCATAAGTTTGAAATATTCCTGGTTTTCTGTAAGGTTTTTTTCATTACGTATTTTTAATATGGAAACTTGCTTGAAAATATCATCTACGTTTGGTACTGGAAACAATTTAAAAAGATCTTTTGTTGGAAATGTAATAATGTGATATTTTTACTGAGTTTATGTTTTTCTTATAACAACCTCCCCATCCGATAACACCGTATATATATATATTTGTATTATTTTATTTTTTTCAAAAAATCCTTGTTTACAAATAAAGGTACTTAATACTAATTTAACAATAAGATATAAGATAAATTACACTTTTTTTTTTTGTTAAATTTGTGGATTATGCCACTCTACTAGGCTACGCCCGTCCCAGAACGCGTTATAGAACACAATTATAATATTTTTTTGAATTCGTCAGTAATACTTATTTTCATAAGGTAGTAATTATGTATCTACAAAGTATCAAGTGCAATGTTAGTGAAATGTATATGACTTAACTTTTGTAAAACAATCAATGAACGTCAATCATGAACGTTGCATTGTGTAAAGTGATCACTTAAGCTATATGGATACCCAAAAAAACTTCCAAACCTACGTACCCATATAAAAAAGTAGCTTCGTCTCCATGAGACATCTTTAATATATAACCGAGATGAAGACCCTAAGACCCATCGCGGGCAAGACCGTCAGAGACAGAGTACCCAATGCGGAAATCCGCAGAACCTACGACACACAAGACGCTGTAAGATGGAGCAGGCAGAGAAGGTGTTTCTGTCAGGACCATGTCCAGAGAATGGAGCAGACGAGACTTCCCAGAGCCAGGATGCTCGGGTTTCCAGAGGAGCGCCGACCGCCAGGGAGACCACCAAAGTAGATGATGAGAAAGCTGGATGTCCTCGTCACAAGACCAGGACTGATCTATCAACAGAGATCAAAGATCTAATAAAATAAGAAGAAGAAGAAAAAAGTGATATGATTTACTGCAAAATACTTAAACTTTTTGCAAAAAACAAGTAAAAAATATTGAAAAAAATGCAAACTTTGATATTGTATATCTCCATAGCCATTGTCATGGTTGCTTAAACATTTTCGACTCGTTATCTAGACCGAAATCAACATGTTTGCTACTAGCTATTAGACATAAAACACCCAATATATTATAAAATTTTCAAAAAATTTGATAACGTGTGGATGTTTTTACGATGGAATCGGTGAACGTTGCATTGTGTAGAATGATCACTTAAGCCAGCTCATACGGGTTGTAAGCTCTAGGCTATCCATTCATACATACAATAGATAGTATTGTTTCTTATATAAATAGTTTCGTCTCTTGTGAGATTTCGATAATTTATCTTAATTGTCTATTTAATATTTAAACCCCATTTCTTTATGTTTCAATAGACAAAGTTTAGTTATCTTTCAAATATGATTTTTCAAAAGTATGTTCGAATTTAATAAAATAAGTGGCAAGAACTCCTAACTGGTTTCACCTAAGAAGTCTCTGCAGTGGTGAATTGAAAAAGTATGTAGTTTGTGACTGCTTCTAGTTTCGCTGAATGGAACACGCAAGTAGATACGTTCCAATAGATGATGATAATAGAGTCGATAATTCCGATAATAGATATACGGAGCCAAGTAGATTTGGTGTCGTTGTCTTCGTCGCTTCACATAGACACATTTTAAATATTTGGATAGGTATATTCATGCGGTATTTTTACTAAATATTATTATCTTATATAGATCAGAACTGAATAAATAAATTTAAAAAAACACCTGAAGTCATTTTATGCTGCCAAGACTTGAGAAGTCCAGCGAGCATCGCAGAGTTTGACAGTTCTATCGGCGAAGCGTTTCAGGAGAACTTCGGTCACGATAGATGTATTTTTTAGACTTCACCAGCTGTCATACATTAATCTTTCCGGTGCATGTGTTGACCTTTTTGTGTTTTTTTAAAATAATGTGTTGATACCATTT
Source organism: Agrypnia vestita (assembly GCA_016648135.1). Classification (NCBI taxonomy): domain Eukaryota; kingdom Metazoa; phylum Arthropoda; class Insecta; order Trichoptera; family Phryganeidae; genus Agrypnia; species Agrypnia vestita. The sequence goes on along the minus strand of JADDOH010023245.1, from coordinate 31,162 downwards.
AGATTTATTAATATGAAGACATTTAAATTCTAACATCGCATGTATTTACACAGCGGGTCCAAGTAAACTAAATGAACGGTTGAAACTCATTTGTTATTTTAGCAATTGAAACGGATTAAATTTTTTGATTATTGCTTATCTTCTTTTGTCGAATTGAGGGTAAATTTTTTATTGTAACGGAAGTTGCGCATTGTAGCGGGAAGCAGCGTGTAGCGGAAGTGCGAGACCACGTAACTTGAAATTATTTACGCACAATGGGTTTTTACAAATAATAATATGAATATAGAATAGATGTAACAAAATAGTGTGGTTGAACATTGTAACTTAAATTTGTTAAAATAAAATATAATAAGACAAAATAAGACATAATACAGTTAAAAAAGAATTATTGAATTAACAAAATATTAATTGACTAAGTATAAACCACTACCAAAATTTTAGGGTCTACCGGTTTCGACACGTACCCGTCTCTTCGTCAGGACCAAGAGACGGGTACGTCTCGAAACCGGTAGACCCTAAATCTGATAGCGGTTTTTACTAAGGTAACTAACATTCTGTTATAATGTCTAACCACAAAGTTAATCCTTAAAATATTAATAAGATTAATTAATTCATTGCAGGTTTTTACATGAATAATGTTAATATACAATAAATGTAGTATAATAATACAATATATTGTAATTTGATATGTTAATATAAAAATACATTTAAAAAATTCATTAAATGGAAAACAGAAGACACGTAAGATAAGACAACAAAATGTAATTTAAAAATTTGAAAAATAATTAACTTAATGTAAGTAAGAAAACATACATGGGTACATACACATATACAAAATGCAATACATATACATACACATGAGTACATACATACAAAAACTTGAGTAAGTACATATATAATGTCTGCGATGGGTGAAATAAAATTGCATTAAAATTGTAGATAGGATTGTCTAATGGAATATGTGACTTGTAGTGCAGGAATCTAAGAAATAATTTGTTTGTCATTGCATTATGAATTCTAAACGGCAGGGTGCAGAGCTAGTTAGTTAAATCTAGTTAAAATATCAGAAATATGCGCATAGGTGTTACCTAGCCTATGCATGGATACAAGAGAGTTAAAATGTGTGTTGTTACAATAAAATAGTGTAGATATTCATGTAGCTCTTTCAGGCGTATGCAACAAAAAACAAACACAAAATATCGGGAGTGTCAATATATTGTCCATTTTGCAGATCCTTGCCGAACACCGCAGGTGACGAAGATTTATTTTCATTTAAGAAAGACAATCAAATTAGTATGTGCAAGCCGTGCGTACGAGGCACATTGTTTCGTTGTATTGGTGTTTATACCCGTAAACACCAACACAATGAAACAATGCGCGTCGTACGCACGGCTCACACATACTACTTCAATTGTCTTTCTTACATAGAAAGACCTACAGATATGTCCTCAGATTTTCACGGCCGTTCAGAATCTTCTGTGTATAGTTTTCTGGGATATTCTTCCGTGTATATGTGACCTCTCTGGCCAACGTTTCGGATCCCATTGCAGAGTCCATCATCAGGGCTAACGTTGGCCAGAGAGGTCACATATACATGGCAGGATATCCCAGAAAACTATACACAGAAGACCTACAGATATCCTCGTTTGCCAGCAGATGGCCAGCAGTCTTGCGACAGATTTAACTCGTTTAAAGCCCACGTTGTAGGGAAAGTGTTGTTGGTGGTGTTTGGAATAAGAGGCTGTCAAAAGGCGACGATAATTTTGAAATTTCAGCCGGATATCTTATTACGGGCCCACACAAACGCGCGCAGCATCCCGATACAGCCGTCTGCAGAGATTCGAGGTGTCTCATTTGTTGCGCAAATTATCTCGTCCGGAGAAGACCCCTTAAGGCGCGTGCACACGGATGCGACACGCTTAAAGAGCCGCTTAAGGGCAATGCAGACCGCACTATCCATTCAATGGATGTTGGCAGTAATTTCTAAAATAAAAGAGAAAAAAACACAACCATCACACCCATTGCCAACGAAGAAACACACTTGTTTTGTGGCAAGATCACCCCATAGGGGTGAAACGCCTGGAAAGAAGAAGAAGAAGTCAAAATTTTGCTAACCGTGTCCCGAAAAAGCCCTACAGGAAGTCTAAATCAACAACTCCAAGTCCTTCTTTTTCAAACACAGCAAAATTATTTTGTGGTGACATTATAATTATAATTTATAGAATTAAACTTTGTTTACACCACTTTTTTATTAGTAAATGGAATGTTATAAATAATCAGGTCCTTTTTGCAAATAGTTATCTTTTAAATTTATTTTCATGTTAAGTAGGTACTTTATACTATTCATTTTTCATATATAACTTTTTAATATTTTGATTATCTATACTTCGATTTTTGAATTTTATTTTTGTTATCCTGACGAAGAAACCATTGGCTTTGAAACATGTTGAATTTTTTAAATAATAAAAAAAGTGGTGTAAACAAAGTTTTATTCTAAAAATCATAATTCCAAGTCCGTTTAGTTTTTCTTTTACCAACCAAGAAAACATGGCAATTTTGAAATAACATTCTATAGTGTAGGTACACGTCTACTATTACCGAAAATAACATTATTTCAGTAATAAACTAAGTTTTTACGCAAATAATTGCATTTTCATCTACATACTTTTAAATTGCCGCAAAAACGCCCACAGCTGTCATTTCGTCTACGTGACGTCAAGCCTCAGTAAACATTGCATTTTGTCTACTGGCAACGGTTCAAAGATACGGTGATGGATACTGAGGCGTGACGTCATTCTCGTTTTCTTTTTTACTAAATTTGGATCTTTAGAATCGATTTTTTAAAACCGACAAGCCCTAGTCACCGTATATGTGTTCGAGTTTGACACATTTCAATTAGCGAAGGGAAAACTGCACTGCAAAATGAAGACTACAGCATGCACACGTTTACTAGTTTGAATACTACAAATTGTGTGCTACATTTGTAGTAGGTACCGAAACATTACACACTTTATCTACTTCAATAAACTACATTAAGTGAAGTGATTGCAGTACTATATAATTGTATCTGCTACAATGATCTACTAGAAACGCTTCTTGAAAAGTGTACGGCTACAGAAATTGTAGTTTGGAGTGTGTACTTTGAAGTATAAAATTTTGTGGTGTGCAATTGTAAGTGTGTAGTTTGTAGTGTGCAGTACACTTACAAACATGTGAAGTGTGCGCTTCACGTTAATGTAGTACTACATTGTAGTACTTAGTACAGAGCGGACCAATCACTAATTTCCGTACGTATATTCTGACTTAGAAAATAAACATAAAAAATATACTTGCCTGGAGAAAAAATATAATTGACGTAATGGCATATAAACATGGATGTATTTTGCCTTAAAGTGACTCGAATGTTCAATAGTGTGTATATAATATTTATTTATTACTACATATTAAATAAATGTAGAAATAAAATAAAAACAGAATCGCCTTAGTGTTTTGAGCTATATACACAAAATCTGTCACTTATCCAAAAAAATTCTCTGGAATCTATGAAAAATACATCTTAATAGAAATAAGTATTTAAAAACATATATGTGTATAAATATATGTGTATAAATAAATATTTAACTTATAAATATGGATATTTCTGTGTTTGCTATCCAATTGTGGATACAGCTGCTTTTGCTATTTACATAATTATAAATTGCTGTCTTTGCTATTATGTTTCAGTCTAAAATCACAAACTAACTCAGCAAATTATGAAAAAACAATTCGTGTCGCATCAATATTCTTACTATTTTCAAAATAAGCTAATCGCTTTTGCTATGAAAATAGGACTAACTTGCTGGTGTCTTGGAAAGGGGCTCTAACCATATACCACCAAATGACTAGGCGAGCGTCATGACCACTACACCAACAAGCAGCTCCTATACAGACTATCACTGTTTCTTTGAACGTAGTTAAGAATATATCTACAAACACACCGAACTAATTGCCTAGTCTGTGTAGTCTCGACAGTGATGAGTGTATGCGGTAGTTTGTTTTCGATCTAAATATAAGTACTAGGCTGCTGTAGCGAAATTGGATAACGCGCCATTCCTGGACGGAGTGGACGTACGTTGGTTCGAATGCCGGTAGCGGCTAAAATATTTTTTAGTTGATTTGATTTTTCTGTATGTCTTTTCTAATTGATTGATAAATTTGTTTAAAGTTTAATTATTAATTATAAAACAGAATTCTGTTGGCAGCGGAGTCATTTATTGGCGAATTTCATACTTTGGAATTTTTATTTTTAAATAATAATTAAAGTGTTTTTATTAAAAAAAAACTTACGTTTATTTAGTGAGTAAAACCTCAAAATACGAATGAATTTTTCATAATCTAAATAAGATACTGTAATGATAGTTCAACTTTTTGCAAAAAATACGTCAGAAACATTGAAAAAAAAATGCAAAATTTGATATTGCATATCTCCATAACTATTGATATTAGGCCAATGTTGCTTGAACATTTTCGACTCACAACATAGTCAGGAATCTACCGGCCAAGTTTCTGCTGCTAGCTCGGGTACTCCCCGTACACCGGGAATAAATAGAATAAATGTTTAAGATCATCTCTTTATATAAATAAAAAGCGTTTTAAAATCAACGAAAAACGTAAAAATTTCTTGCAAATTAAAAACATTATAACTTTATTAATATTGAATATTTTTTAATCTTCTTATTACGGATTCTAGGAAAAGTAAATTCAAGTGAACCAATAAATCAAAACAGTTCCCGAGTTTCCATCCGTATATTTTTATTTTTATTTTTATACTTTTTAGTGCAAGATTTGAATCATTCATGTCTTTTAATAAAGTTTCATAACAATTATTTCTTGCTATATTATCTTTACGTAGCGGTGACCGAGTATTCCACAGACATTCGTGATTCCTATAATAAGTCACGAAAAGTAATGTTTTGTCATCTCCCCAACGCGCCATATTTGTTTCATCTGTCGCGGACTGAGAAGATCGCATCGATAGTCGATACTAGCCGCGAATGACATTAGCATGCTCATAAGCAAGCATGTTCATACATGCTTAAAAGATACCCCTTCCACCCGCAAATTAAATGAGCATGCTCATTACTAGCAATGTGCGTACACACATGCTACTTAGTAGCGATAGTTCAAGAAGCCACTAATGACTTCCTTAGACTGCTCCGATAACTCTAAAATTTTAAGACTTTTAGACATATACAGGGTGTACCACAGCTAGCAGCAGAAACTTGGCAGGTAGATTCCTGCCTATGTTATGAGTCTAAAATGTTAAGCAACCATGGCCTAATATCAATAGTTATGGAGATATGCAATATCAAATTTTGCATTTTTTTTTTCAATATTTCTGACGTATTTTTTGCAAAAAGTTGAACTATCATTACAGTAACTTAAATCGATTATTTAAAATTCATTTGCTTCAATACAACTTAAATAAAATGATAAAAACCTTGTAAAAAATGACTTTTTCCAATTTTTGCAAGGTTTTTATCATTTTATTCGACTTGTATTAAAGCGAATGAATTTTTCATAATCGAAATAAGATACTGTAATGATAGTTCAACTTTTTGCAAAAAATACGTCAGAAATATTGAAAAAAAAATGCAAAATTTGATATTGCATATCTCCATAACTATTGATATTAGGCCAATGTTGCTTGAACATTTTCGACTCATAACATAGTCAGGAATCTACCTGCCAAGTTTCTGCTGCTGGCTCTGGTACACCCCATACACTTTCGAAAAATGTAAAAAAATCGTTTTTTTTAATGTTATAAACCAAAATGATCTCTTAACATTCAACGTTCGTGTCGGATTTTGGTCGTCCATTTTGTAGCGATAGAACTTTGTATATTATCAAATGATGTCGGCAGCTCCCGTTGGGACAGAAATGAGTGAGGTGTAGATCTATCGATAAAACCGTTAATGAGGCCTCGTCCGACACGTTAAGCGTTACTTGTACCCGGAGCTGGAGCCGTCAGGGCCGGCGCCGTTTCCCACGCCTCCGGGCTGCGAGGAACCGGGAACAAACGTAAAAAAGAACCAGATCGATAGAGTAAACAAACAACTGAAAAAATCCACACCGTTATCGAGGAAATATTTGTTTTTTTAGTGAATTCGAGTCGTGCGCTCCACTTCGCAGGGGCGCATTTGCATTTTTAATATTTATTTACATTTGATAAACTTAAAATTAAAAATGAATTTTAAATATGAGATGCGATTTTCAATCTACGAGATTTAGAGATACACTTAACATACAAAAATTTAATTGTACCACAATCATAAATCATTACAGTTATTTTGGGATTAAATCCTTTAAATACTTCTTTAAATACCCTCCCCCTAACAATCAGGAATGTAACATATCAGAATAAATACAGGGTGTACCAGAGCTAGCAGCAGAAACTTGGCCGGTAGATTCCCGACTATGTTATGAGTCTAAAATGTTCAAGCAACCATGACCTATTATCAATAGTTATGGATATACGCAATATCAAAGATTGTTTTTTTTTTCAATATTTCTGGCTTAATTTTTGCGAAATGTTGAACTATCATTACAGTAACTTGATCGATTATGAAAAATTCATTTCAAATTCAAATTCAAACCTCACCGGGAATCGAACCCGGAACCCTCGATGTGAGAAGCCAGTGTCATGCCCACTGGGCTGCGAGGGCCGCCGCAGCATCTTACAGAGCATTAACATTCGAAGAGAAAGGCAAACAAAAAATGCATTTACATTTCAAGCAGTGTAATAAAGCGACTTCAACATTTATAAACCACATTCATAAAATTATATAATTTATATTGAATATTAAAAATTCTTTCACTTTGATACAAGACATATAAGATGATTAAACATTAGCAAAAAAAAACCTTAGGTTTTTAAAAAAGTAAGTCAGAAATACTGAAAAAATATGCAAACTTTAATGTCGCTTATTTACTTAACTGTTTACATGTCACCCAAAGTGCAAATTATATTTTCTAATAAAAATTGAGTGAAGGAGACTCCCGCGAATTTTTTTTCACTTTTGCAAAATGATACTATTCTTTCCAGTTCCAAAAACAATATTTTTTCCGAACCAAACTGATTAACTTGCGCCAACAAATTGAAATAATTACTCAGAATTCCTTCACCTTTGTCGACTAAATAAGCTGACTCTTGATCGCTGGAAATGATGTTTATCCGTTTCAAAATGTTTTGAGAGAAATCATAAAAGAAAAGAAAGCTTATAAAATTTCACTTTCACTGGCGATTTCACCGTTTTTGATTATGCACAGCCAAAGAGAAAAATTTTCGAGCGTTCCAAAAAAAAAACATCTGAAAAGAACACGACGCTCCCTTTCTATTTAGACAACTCATTCTCAAATAATGCTTCTTTTTTCGAAAATCTTCCCTCGTTACAGCCGTTTGACGTTAATTTTTTTAAAAGAAAATATAAAAACACAAAAATCGTATGTGTTCCAAACATATTTGCAAGTTCCTACTCGCATAAATAATAAAGACATCATTTTTATTCAATAAATTAACAAGTAGGTACATAACATAATAACAGAATTTATTAAAAAGACATTTTCTTTATGTAGAGCATTTGCCAAATTCTTAGTAAAGAGATGAAGTTTTAAAAATTAGCTTATGAATGAATATTTTGGATGAAACAAATACACTGGATAACTATATGACTAACCAATAACCATGGCACTGTTTCTCGCAGAGGTAGGCAGAGAGGATAAAACGCGACCCTCTTTTGTCTCGGCACAACACCTTTTACGCCTCATCGACTTTCATATATGTATCTTCTCATTCACGCTCTTTTGTGTTGAAGCTCTTTACGGGCTATCCAATATTTGGCCACTCCAGGTCTTTCGATGTCCATCCGTTCCACATAGCTAAACCACCTCAGTGATCCTTTATGTAATACATCTACTACGCTACAGTCATCGTTACACTCACTTCTAATTTGTTCATTTCACGCGTGCACCTAAGCGACCCCATTTCGATCGTATTCAGCCTACTTTCGCATTATATACGTGTATAAAACATTTTTTTACATATTACTATGAAATAAGTATGTTTGTTAAAGTATAAATCGTCATGATCGTAGAACTTTGACGGATGTGCAAAAAATTCCGTATTGACTCTTTTGGATCGTTAAAAAGTAAAAAAAAAGAAGCCATCTAATGGTATGCAAAGAGTGTATTTTTTTCATTAATTTAACCGTCTTTGTACGAAGTTGGTATAACGACCGTTCTGATTTGCGATCATAAAACAATGCAGCATGTGTAAAAAGTCGTTGTTTAACCCAAGTTTCAAAGGAAAATCTTTTGTAGTTATCGAGCTATTACATGAAGTGTCTTTATGTAAATAAAACTTCAAACGGCTCTCCCACAACCATGAGAAAAATCACATGCGTCGTTGATCTACGATTATGACGAAATGTCCATATAATTATTTAAAAAATATATATTATTATTTTTAAAAAAAGTAACCCATAAAAACCAAGTTTTTATTATACTCCCTTTCTTTGTAAAATAAATCAACAATTAAAGACGAATTAAAACATATAACATAACACTAAACTTACAGTAATTTAATGTATTTCTAAAATGTCAGATGTTTAGAGCTTTGATAAGACACTTCATGCTTTGAAGATTAAATTCTAAATACATTTGTCAGTCAATTTAGATTTTCGACATTCGTAGTGAAGTACCTATTATGTATACCGACGGAGTAATTCAAATTTAGAAAATATTCCACGACGTTATCGGGCCGCCGTTGCTTATCTAACTTTTCTAATGATTCCAACTTGAAAAAAACAATAAAATTTCTAAAAATCCGAAATTATACTATAATTTTTAATTTTTTTTAAACGAAAATTTGATAGATCTTCTTGATCGTCGCCACGAGTCTGCTTGCAAAGTTTCAGCTCGATTGGATCGCGGGAAAGGGGTTAAAAATCGATCCAAAGTTTTTTCACCCGGCAAGCCGGCAAGCAAGCACGCAGATGCCACGAGTTAATATAAAGGGAGTAAAAATAAACTTAACGCTTGTTCCATGAACATAAGACTCGCTTGTCGGTCTCCTGAAAAGGGGTTTAAACCAGCGATCATTCACCACTAGCTACTCGAATAATTGAAAACCCATCAATTTCCCGTCATTGTTGACGGGCTATTTCAATTCCAATATATTCAAATAAAAGCGGCGAATGAATTAAAATCGGGAGGCGAGTCCGGCCCTGGGCGCGTTCACGGCATCATAAATTATGAATTTAATCAATGAACTCGGGCCCGGCCAATCGGGCGACACCGCGGTGGGTGGCCGCGCCACTTCCGGCGGCCGCAGCTCCTCCGCCGCCGGCCGGATCCGCGCAGCCTCTTCTGCAAAAATGTACACCAGACATTCCTCCGCATCTCTCATCTCGAAATTTCGCGATCGGGCCCACGCGGGCCGAGCTACGATCGATCAAAGGCCGGCGTGTGTGGTCGCCGACGGCCATCGGACGCGCGCGCTCCGCCGGCCACAGCTCGCGAGCGGGCCCGGATATTCGAGAGCCAAACGCGCCGGATTAGAGCCGCGTATTCGCCAGGGGACAGATTGTCCCTCAACATCACGCGCGGCATAGGCACCAGAGCGAGCTCACCGCGACACCGCGCCGCGCGTCAGTACCACGTGTTATGTTTACGACCTAACCAATGCATGCGCTGTATCCGTCAACATGACACATGACATTGGTGTGGGGAAACAATATTGTTCTCCAACTCGTCGCGCTCTACCAAAGCCGTACAATTTTGTGGGACACTTCAAACCGTGATATAAAAATAAAATAAATGCCTGTTGGAAGAGCCACAGCTATGCTGAACAATATCGCTTTGGGTGCTGATATATTCCATGTGTCTGAGGGGGTTTCCCGAAGCGGGATTCTCCTACATCTTTGACCAGATTTTATGTTATTTTTAATTTATTTAATATTTTTATTTTGATATATGCTTCCATAATATGTATGCCTTGAACACTTAGTTTGTAATATACATATTATTAAATAAATTGAATTTAATTGAATTAAAAATGATGTGAGGGCCAACAGCGTTCCTTAATATAGTATAGAGTCTACGTGACGTCACAACGTTGCCATGAGCACGGCACCCGAGCGAGCTCACCGCGACATCGCGCCGCGCGTCAGTACCACGTGGTATGTTGCATGCAATGCACATGCGCCATAGCACTCAACATGACACATGACATTGGTGTGGGGAAACGAGATTGTTGTCCAACTGATCGAACTCTAATTGAGCTGTAATTGCAAGTCTGATGTGAGGGCCAACAGCGTTCCGTAATATCACGGTATACTAAGAACATTAATACGTCTTCATACAAACTGGCCGCTACCCATTAGAATGTGTGCGTGCGTGCTCGGCGCCGTGTACGCACGCACTGTGACGCACACATTGACATAGAATAGGGGGCACAAGGCGGCGGCAGTAAGGGCCGTGCCTTCGGTGCCATTCGCGCTCGCAGCCGCCGCTTTAGAAAAAAATGCGCTTCTTGAAAAAAATTCCTTTTTTTATGTTTGTGGTGCTTTACTAAAAAGGTGTATTGATTATCACAAAGACTGTGAGTTTTTAAAAGCCTACGTTGATGTTAATCAGCGTTCTTGCAATTTAAGTGCAGAAACTAGGTATACTAATTACATAAATGTTCGGGTTTCGTGTCTACCTTGTGCGTCGGAATCTCAGACGCTACGAGTTAAAAGAGAGGGAGTAAAAATAAAGTGACAACTCTAGCGTCAATGCAAGAGTAGGCTAATAACTCGCCGACAGGCCGGAGATAAACTACTCTTCTGGGTATACTGTGGTCATATTGTCTTGTCCGGCTATGGAAGGCCCGATTATTTGTAATAAATTGTCAAAATCAGTTGTTGTCTTTCGAGCGAAATTGACAAAAGATCCGTCAGACATATATCCATCCTTCTTTCTCTTTGCAGTAAATATTTTCGCACCCACCACCGTTTTCTCCTCTTACGTTTCGATAAACTCGTTAAAATAAATAGATGCGCAGCTGTCATCATCCGCGACAAGTGATATGACCGCGTCATTGTCCCCGAAACACGAGCGTGGATGTTGGCGCGACACGCCGCGCGGAATGTTTCGCGATGTCCCCTGGTGAATGCGCGGCTTAGCGGCGCGGGGCCCGGCTGCAGATCCGTTGCTTGGCCGCTGTGGCGGTTTCGGTCGGCGGGCGCGGTGGGTGGTCGCGGTGAGCAATCGGGTTTTATGCGGTGTAAACCCGGTTTTATGGGCGCGTACTGCTCAACGCTCGGATGCAAGAACGTGGTTTAAAGTATATTGCCGGGACAGCGGGTGGAGGCTCGGGTCGAATGCGTTAACCCGCGCGCATCGGTATCACTCTTTGACGTTCGATCGCTTTTTTAATTAACTTCTGAAAAGTGTGACAATTCGCGTCAGGATAGTGTAAGCTTTTAATCGCTTTTTAATTCATTAATGTATATTATAGATGTCTCGCAGAGGCGAAACTGTATATTTTTTTTATTAAGGGAGAGTAGGTATTTATTTATTTATTAAGACCAACATGGAAGACCAACAGCACAACAAAGAAGTACAGAAAACATTGATATAATATAGATGGCCAATTACAGGTCACACATTCAGAAGTCTTTATGGATGTACGTAGGACTTACGACATATCGTACGGTTGGCTTAAGTTTTAATTCTCAGATGTAATGTTAGCGTGTTATCACTTTTTAAATTCATTTCAGAAATAGTGTCAACGTTCAATCACTGTTTTATTTCACTTTAAAAAATGTGTAAAGATTTTAACACTTTATATATGAGTTGAGGTTATGATTACGGTCGTCAGACATTTTTAAATGTAAATGGTTACGGATATTTTGAACGAACCGTATGTTTTTCCGAGAGACGATTCTCGACGTTTCGTTGAAGTCGTATTCGACGTCCTCGGGAGAATGACCTGTAACCGCGGAGGTATAGGGCGATTAATGTTATGTAATGTATGTAATGAAACATTACAGGTCATTCTCCTGATGACGTTGAATACGACATCAACGAAACGTCGAGAATCGTCTCTCGGAAAAACGTACGGTTCGTATAAAATATCCGTAACCATTTACAGTTAAACTTTATATATGAATTTCAGATATTGTATTAACATTTAAAACTTTTTCATTTCACGTACAAAAGGGTAGAATTTAATCATTTTTTAAATTTAATTCTTAAAATTTAAAACGAAATCTCAATAATAATAAACAATTCTGTCACAACATAAATGTATTTTTTAAGTTTTATTAAATACTATTAAAACCTCATTTCTTTACAGTGTCTAAAACTTTTGAGATGGTATTATTATGAGAGGGTATCATCAAACCTATATTATTAAACAAAGCAAAAATTAACATTTTTAAATACCACTACGTCACGTAAATAGACAGGGACAGTTTAACTGCAACAAACAACTTGTATCTTTTTGGCGGTCTAGGGAGTGGTGGTGATAGCAACATGCGTTAAGCGGCCGGTCCCGGGGTTCATTCCCCATCTCCGGCCGTTTAATTTGTTTTCCGCCGTGAATTCGAACGAAATTACGGACGTTACACGATGTTACGGACGGACAGACAACGAAATTATTATTTATGTTTGAATGGAAGCTAAGCCTGGAGACCGCGGATGAGGAACGAAAGTAGAGTGAATGCATAGCACGATTATTTCGTTTAATTGTCCTCATAATTAAATTCATATGTTTTGACATTTCTCTTAAAAACCTAGCACATATATAAATAAGAATGTCCGTAAATTCTCTCTTTGACTATTATAATGATGTTTTCATGTTTACAATAGAGAGGAATCTATTTTAAGTTGCATTTTTGGTCAGAATTAACAAAGAATTTAAAGTCAACCATTAATCACTTTTTTATCATTAAAATGAAATAAATCAGACTATTTAGAGTTGATCCAAATTTTTCAGAACACAGTATTCTAATCAAATTCAACATTCAAATACAAAATCCAATAAATAATAGATATCTCATTAGTGACATCTGCGTTTAATTAAGGGGAATGAAAAAGCTTTGGATGCCGGTCGCGTTAACGATTATTACAACGTACATGTGAAACGAGAAACTTTTTATAGATGTGGTATTCTATCGTGGGTAGAATGGTGAACGTTACTTTATGAGACATCTATAATCTTGATTAAATGAACCATTTTTGTAAGAAACAAAAAAGCAAAAATAAACCGAAATCTATCAAATATAATTCAATCACTGCTCTACCGCGCAGAACTCTGAACAAGAACACCACTATAAAAATGTTGTTCCATTCAAAAGCAAAGTGATTTTACAAGCTTCCTCTCCCTGTCTGCCGCACTCATAATCGCGTCCAGCGTCGCGCCGTCTCGCTCGCCCGCCACCCTTTTATATCAACAGTCATTTTCTCTTTCTAACACATCTAAATCGTGTTTACTTAACCCTCCATCTCCTTTCTTCTCATTGTTTCAAGCGCGTCGGCGTCGTCCCGCTCGCGCGCACGGAAAACTGCCTGCACCGATGTTTCGTCTCGTTTACTCGCATTGTTGCGCGCGATATCCGCGTCTCTTTCCGCCGCGCCGAAGAACGCGTTTCCCGCCCGTTTTGTTTGGTGTTGATTTTCGTGAAAATATTCGCGTCCCTGTCTGACGCGCCGGAAAATCGGGATCGCATTTTCGCGCTCTTTCCCTCGCCCGTTTAGAATTCGCTTTTCTCGTGCAGATACCTGTCTGCTGTCTGTGCTCAAAACGGAAAATCAAAATAAAATCATATCTCGCCGCGTCCCGCTCTGTCCGCTTCGATTCGCACGCCGCGTCTCTCTCGCGCGCGGAAAACAAACAACTCACTTTTATAGATTTCCCGCTTTTTATTCGCATGAAGAATACTTGTCTGAAGCATCACCCGTCTCCCTCACAGCCACGTATGTTTGCAAAGACGTACGTCGGTTGTTAAAATGAAATGTTTTCTTCGTTACCGAATTTTTACACGAATTCACTAAAGATTTTTTCTTTGTCTCTTTCATACTCGCCGCGTTCGGCGCGTCCATCCCTTTCAGATATGTTAATTGTAACTGTTTTATTAGTTCCATCTGGCTTTTTTTTTGCACGTGGGGGTGATTTATTTTCTTGTACAGAATTACGTTTAAATGAGGATGTAAAAAATATTAATTAAAATGTTTACATGGAAGTAAAATAAATATTTTTGTCACTAGAGGAAATAATGTTGATTGAATAATAAAAAATATTTTAGACACATTTCGCTGTTTCTTGATTAACTAGCATAAATTAAGAATTTATTAATACAGTTTTAATTTTTTTTGTATTGTAACGAGATGCTAAAAATAATGTATGCACTGTCCTAAACCCTGATAATATATAACTTGGAACAACATTACCGTATGATGTAGAACAGTCTAAAATTATCTAGAAATGCCTGGAACCGCCGAGAAGCGACGAGGACCTTCTCCTAAACACTAGAAAAATCTAGAAAGTTAAAAAATAATAACATTTTCGGGTATGAATACAGAACTAGTCTACGACGCAAGAGTTGTCGTGATTGACGGTTCGAATCAGTGCGAAGTACGCTCGAGCCGCGAGACGACGCCCGCGGTGGCTAGTCGTGAATTGCGAAGCGACAGATATCGAGCGAAATTAGCGTTGAAAATAAGCGATAAATACTACGTTCAGGAGAACGGAATATTCTAGCAAGTGAAAAATACGTGTTATCCAGCGATAATAAAATGTTCATACGCGATTAATACATTGAGTTCATTTTAAGTGACTTTGTAGCTACATTGAATAATTAATTAATAAATTGCTAATTCATTTCCAGTATTCTCATTCATTCTTTCTACAGCCATGACACATGAAAATATTTATTTTAAAATAACGTCGTATATCTCAATTAGAGTTGAGTGCGGATACCTTTCATCTGTATACTAATTATATATAGAAGTCAAGTTTGTAAGTTTGGATGTAGGAGGTAATCTCCGAAACTACTTATCCGATTTCAAAAATTCTTTCACCAATATTTAGAATGGTCCTTCAGGGTGGACATGGGCTATATATTATCCCGTTAAAACAAAAGGGCTTTTCGCGGTGGCCTATTTTGTAACTAAAGTCAACCAAAAATGGTCGAGCGATTCGTTTTTTACGAAAGCTGCCTTAACAGTAAGAGAAATCTAAAAATTTTCTATGAAGAAGTGTCGTACTCAAAAAGTTCTATCAAAAATTCCTGATTGATATATATCTATATGTTAAGGTTAATACACAAATTGATAAAATATGACTAAAAGTTACTTAACATCTACCCGTGAGAAATCGCGCGAGCGATCGTCTAGCAAAGTGAGCAAAACTCTCAAAGTTTTTTCATTTATTTTTTACTTACTTTTTTTAGGGAAAATAAACAGCTTATTAACATATTAAAAAATATAAAATAATGGATCTTAATATTATGCCAATTACAAATTTTCCACTGAATATGGTAATTTATTAGAACATAGTTATATTTATTGGAACATAATTTATTAGAATATGGTAATTTATTAGAAGAAGTGTGACGTAGTAAAATAATTTTTTAAAATTATTTTAACAGCGAGTGGAGAGGGTGGAGGGTATGTGGGACGGGAGTAGAAGGGAAGATAAATTGTACGAATTAATTTGGGTGCGGTTGTGTAGATATTGTTTGTTTTATGTTTCTTATCGTTGAGTTGAAAATGTCAGTGTTGTGACAGTTTGTGTTAAATGAATTTGTGTATTTGTGTCATGTCTTCTCTTTCGTTTTTTATTACATCTTTGTTAGGAAAGTTGTCATATTAAAAATTATTTATAAGGTTCCATATATTTTAAATACGGAAATCTTCTTAAAATGATACAAATTATTAATATTTAAACAATTAATAAATTACCAAATACGACATTCTAAAAAGGAAGAAAATCGATCCACTTTTTATGCCTTATGTAACTGTATATTGTATATGTATAACTCGTGAGATATATTTTTTTCAAAAATATAACAGAATAACATAATAAATTAACTAAACATATTTCAGCATCTTTTATTTTCGTTTACTTAAAATTTGTGTTTTAAAAAACACTGTTTTTAACAAATATTTTATTTTTTTGTATTTTTTTCAACCCTTTTAACATAGTTATTACAATTTTTTAAAGCATCTCTCCTAATTTGATTTACGAAAAAACATCACTTTGACAGTTAGCAATACCACACAACTTGCATCCACCACATGCATCACTGATTAAAATAATATTTAGTATATGAACTAATGTGTTATTCTCATATACAAACACATTCGTCTGCTCATTTTTATTAATATAATTACTCGGTCATTATAAATCGAATGCAATTATCTAACACTGAATAATAGTGTTTTATAAAAAGTAAATAATTAATTAATAATTAAAGTCTAAAAATTCTCTGTACATCACTAGTACGAAGTATATTGGAATATACTTATTTTATTATATAGTTATTTGGTCACCTTATTACACAACACATGTTACGAGAATCGAGAGAGTGCAGAAAAAGTTACTACGTATTTTTTCATACAAAGCTGGTCAACACAACAACCTTCACAGCTACGAAGATCGACTTGCCTTTTTCAAGGTGCACAAACTTGAGTCCCGACGGAAAATATCCGATCTCGTTGTGCTACACAAGATTCTCAGCGGAGCTATTGATTCTCTCTCTCCATCTGATACCAATTTGCATGTTAAACCCCGTATAAGAAACCCGGAGTTCTTTAGAATAAGCCAGCATACTAATAATGTCGGTTACTTTTCTCCCATCACAAGGTTGTGTCGCACATATAATTTGTATTGTGCTGACCCTAACATTGATGCTGATATTCTTGCAGATACCTTATCTTCGTTCAAAAACTCACTCATATACAACATCCATTTTCTAAACGATGACATGAACCTATAGATCCATTAAATCAATCTTTCATTAAATACTAATCGCACTAGATTCAAACACAAAATATACAATACACATAAATGTACATGTAAAATATAATTAATTGCAAAAATACATGTTACTAGAGCGTGCCATAGACACTTGTAATTGGGATAATCTTCACTATAATGTTTATTATCAGAGTATCATGTACCTACTATCCTGTTAGTGTCTAATAAATACAAAAATAAAATGAAAATAAAAAATTAAAATTAATAGTTATGCCCAACCACAAATCAAAGCAATAAACATCAAAGAAATATATTTTTTTGTACTTTAATAATTTTGTGATTAAATAAAATATTTACTATCAGTTTAGCAATCAGCTGTCATCACCGACAGCTGCTACTAGGCCCTGCGGGCGGCTGTCTTAAGAATATTAATAGAAAAGTTTATTTAAAAAAATAGGATAGGAAGCTAGGCTAAAGCGTCAATATTGTTACGTGTCGTGGCTAGGGAGGAATAAATGAAAATATTGGAAATTAGTTAGCGATTTATTAAGTATTCAATGTACAAAATCACTTAAAACGAATAAATCTTAACGCTATTCTTTCAATTATACTATTTCGCAATATATCACTCGTAAATAAACACTTTATTATCGCTGGGTAACACGTTTCTATCACTTCAATATTTCGTTCTCGCACGTAGTTACTATCTATTGCTTATTTATTTCGCATATAAGGTACTTCGCTTGATTATTCGCTTTATTTATAGCGATTAGCGATCTTGGTGAAATCGTTGAATGTTGCATTGCGTAAAGTGATCATTTAAGCCAGCGTCATGTTACAGGGTAGGTCTACCCTGCATCACCTTCGCCAGTCCGTCTAGTTTCGTAATAGCTTCGTTTCTGTGAGACATCTATAATGTTAATTGGTAATATTGGCTTCAACCCTAGAAGGCTTTGGATATTTTTTCTACGCGGTGGCTTTTTATTAGTCAATTAATCTAACAAGTACATCGTATTTCTAAAATAATAAGTTGGTACTTACCAGCGTGACATAACCGTCTCTTCAAACGTCCATCAGTGATTGAGTTGACGCAAATATGACTGAGTTGCGATACGCCCAATAGTTGGAAAGAGAAAACAATAAATGTTCGCCGTGTTAGCCGAAATGACAGTAGCACGGCCATAACAGACTATACGATTTAATTAATTCGAATTCTTGAGTATGAGGTATAATTTTTTGAATATTTTTATATTAATTACAGTAAAATTTTCTTAGTACGCATGTAAAATTTAATTAAAATAATCGATATTTTAATGGTTTTACGGATACTGCAATACAGGAAACAGAACGATTGATATTTGTCTTTTTTAAAACGATATATTTAACAATTTGTCGAAAAAAATTAATCTTAGAATACCACCACTTCTTCTTCAAACTGTATAAATCAATTTTTAAATAGAATATTTGATCTTTATTTGAAAATATACGAGATTAAGTGTACTAAAGATAACTCTACTGCACGAAAACTAAAATAGTGTTTCGGGGTTATAATTTTTTTGATGTTATAACAATTTATTTTTTCATATTTTCAAGAGTAATTGGATCTATCACAATAAAATTATTTTAAAGCCTGTTTAGCTATGGGTTTTGCAAAATAATTTAATAAGTTTACGTTAAATTTAGCAAAATTGAGAGCAAATACGAAATTCGTGTACTGGGGCCTCGTAAGCCCAATCACAAATTTAACGCAATAAACATCAAAGAAATATCTTTTATTGTACTTGAATAATTTACCTTTAAATATATGATTAACTTTAGTTTAGTAATCAGTTGTTATCAATGATAGCCGCTACTAGGCCTTGCGGGCGGCTGTCTTAAGAATATTAATAGAAAAATTTATTTAAAACGATCTTGGTGAAATTGCATTGTGTAAAGTGATCATTTAGCCAACATCATGTTACAGGGCAGGTCTGCCCCGCATCACCTACGCCAGTCCGTCTAGTTTCGTAATAGCATCGTCTATGTGAGACATCTATAATGAAAGGCTTTTGATATTTATTTTACGCGGTAGCTTTTTATTAGTCAATTAGGCTAACAAGTTCATCGTATTTCTAAAATAGCGGTACTTACCAGCGTGACATAACCGTCCCTTCCAACGTCCTGTCGGTGACTAATTTGACTAAGTTGAGTCGCGATACGCTCAATAGTTCGACAGAGAAAGCAACCAATGTTCGCCGTGCTAGTCGAAACGACTAACAGTAGCCTTCCAGAGATAATATAATATCTGGACTTTCGATGAAAAAATTGTAAAGACCTTATTTTTAAGATAACGCAAATCGTTATTCCATACTTTTTTTTTCTCTATTTATTTCCTTTACATTTTATAATATTAAGTCCCACAAAACGACTAAAAAGACGTTTGTCTGTAGGTTCATTTTTACAATTGTAAGTTACACTATTACAAAATATTATTCACTTTATATTCATCAGAGATAAAAAAACGAAAACAATTAAGTACAAAAAACAACATAAAAGAAATTTTCAGTACAAAGTTAAAAATTTTAAGCAAATTAAGAAAAGAGCTATTGCTTAATAAAGAAAATAGCAAATTAAAAATATATATAGCAAAAATTAAGGAAAAAGAATGAGATATATATATAAATATAAACATCACTAATTATTCAAAGTCATTATCATAATAAAACACTTAATATAGTTCATAAATAACTAATGTCGTTTTCTATTAACCACTTTTTAAGTTCTGACATTGACTTTGGAGTTTTTAAGCCTGAGGGAAAGGTGCTTTGTATTTTGTTCAAGAACATTGGAACTCGATATTCAAGTGTCCTCAGACCATATTTGTTTGTTATTCTTGGTATCTTGTGTTTTTGCCATGATCAACTACTTTTTTGTAACTTTCATTTTCGCGATTTTCTTTTATCGGCAGAAATATTAGGTCCTTTCATATGAAATTGGCGTTTTGCTGTACTGGCAAATTTGATCTCAAATATCTTCTCTTTGGTTAGGAATTCCATATCCAAATTTATACAGCTATTTACTCATGTATTTGTGTTTTGAAAATTATAATTCATTTGTTTATTCCTCAATTGTTTTTTTCTTTGCGTCACTCAGTTTACAAAATGAAAAACTTGAAATATCGCGTTATTTACGAGTACGAGTTCCACCGTGGCACCAGTGCTGCAGAAACGCCTCGAAGGATTAATGATGTGTATGGCGACGGTGCCGCAAAAGAAAACACAGTGCGTTTTTGGTTCCAACGTTTTCTTTCTGGAAATTTCGACCTGCAGAACAAGCCCCGTGGACGGCCGGAGACCAAAGTTGATAATGAAGAATTGAAGGCTATTGTGGAATCGGATCCATCGCAAACCACATCCGAGTTAGCTGCAGGCTGCGGTGTTAGTGATAAAACTGTTTTAATCCACTTGAAGCAAATTGGTAAGGTGAAAAAGCTTGAAAGGTGGGTACCTCACGAATTGAGTGAAGCAAATCAACAAACGCGCGTTGACTGCTGCGTTGCATTACTCAACCGGCACAATAATGAAGGGATTTTAAATCGAATCATTACCTGTGATGAAAAGTGGATCCTGTACGATAATCGGAAGCGCTCATCTCAATGGTTAAACCCTGCCGAACCAGCCAAACCATGCCCCAAGCGAAAATTGACTCCAAAAAAGTTACTTGTGAGCGTTTGGTGGACTAGTGCTGGTGTCGTTCACTACAGCTTTCTTAAATCTGTCCAGACGATTACGGCAGATGTCTATTATCAGCAACTGCAAACCATGATGGAAAAGCTAGCTGCTAAACAACCGAGGCTGGTTAATCGCTCTAGGCCACTGCTGCTTCATGATAACGCTATACCACACACTGCACAACAGACGGCTACCAAATTAGAGGAGCTTCAATTGGAATGTCTAAGACATCCACCGTACTCTCCGGACCTTTCCCCAACAGATTACCATTTTTTTCGAAATTTGGATAACTTCTTGCAAAGGAAAAAATTCAACTCCGATGGGGCAGTCCAAACCGCCTTCAAAGATTTTATTGATTCCCGTCCGAATGGTTTTTTTAGTAAAGGGATCGATGAACTACCTATGAGATGGCAAAAGTGCATAGATAGCAATGGTACATACTTTGATTAAATAAATATATTATAATAAAAAAAATCGGCTTTATGTTCCTCCCATACTAAACGCCAATTTCATATGAAAGGACCTAATATAACTAGTCCAAGAATTGGCAAAATATTTACGGATGAATATACTAGTTTAGTATTTTGTCTTTGCTCAAAAACCTGTGGATTTATTATTCTTTTTACGATTGCAGTTTGTAGATTTTGTATCAGCTTAATATTTGAATTGCTGGAAAGGCCCCAAGATCTTATCTTCTTCTTTTGGTGTCATGTCAGATCTCCCCAACGTTGACTATCACCCGAGAGAAAGCGTTCCTGTCCTGGGCAGCACGAAACAGGTCTCCAACACTTCTTATGCCCGTCCAGTCGCGTATATTGCGGAGCCAGGAAATTTGTCTCCTTCCAACACCTCTACGACGCTCTATCTTGCCCATAAGAATCAGGTGGAGCAATTCATATTTTTCTCCTCTGAGCACATGACCCAAATACGATACCTTTCGGATTTTGATATTTGTCAGCAACTCTCTATTCACTCTAGCTCTTTGAAGAACTCTTGTGTTGCTGTCCATATCCGTCCAGGGTATCCGGAGCATTCTCCGATGTATCCACATTTCGGACGCCTCCAGCCGGTTCATGCTACTCACTTTGAGGGTCCACGATTCCACTCCGTACAGCAGGACTGACCATATATAACATTTGACCAGTCGCTGTCGAAGTTTCAGGTTAAGATTGTCATCGCAGAATATCTGTCTCATTTTGTTAAAAGCAGCTCGCGATGCTTCAATTCTGCATTTGACTTCGGTTTCTGGGTCGAGGTCTTATACCATATCTTAATATTGATTCTACCAAAGAAAAATATATCGCTCTTAAAACAGGCTTTGGGATAATGTATTGCATCTTGTAAAATTTGATAGACACTGTCCTAAGGCTCGTACAAATTTTGTGTATCTGCTGATCTCATTTGAAGTGTTCATCTATGATTAGACCAAGGTATTTGTGAGTTTTCACATACTCCACAGTGCTACATAAACATTTATTTTCAATACCTTTATGTATGCAGTTGAAGCCATGCGCAATTATGTTAGGTTTGACATTAAAACTGAAAAAGGTATTGCGATTCTGTATGACGGTGATTTTTTATCGTTCTAATTTCCCCCATGAGTAGGACCCCAGCAAAAGACACGCGAATCGTGGCGTTCTCTCCTCTCCAAGGCTGTACGCGGGTGGGAATGGTACCCCGGTGAATAATAATGGTTGGAAGCCGTGTAAGTTTGACAATTCCCCTTCAGGAATTTAACTTAAAAAGTTGGGCCCTGACGAGCGCATGGCATGTGGAGCGGCCATAAAAATCGCCTATATAAGTATATTTAACTGTTAATGCCCGCAGTGCCTGAAGTGGATCACCAGTAATTCTTAAAATTATTAAAAAATGTCTATCTATGGGAAACGGAGTGGGTTATTTTTTGAGGAATGTGATGACGTATGGATTGGAGACTATGGCCCTTACAAAGAAAAGTGTACAAAAGCTCAAATGCACGCAACCATCCATGGAGAGATCCATGCTTGGAAGCCGAAGAGATAGAATTAGAAACGACGAAATTAGGCGCAGAACTAGAGTAGTGGATATCATGGATCGTGTGGCAGGACATGTTGAAAGGCAGGATGCTACAAGATGGCCTCCCAGAGTTCTGAAATGGAGACCTTGGGAAAATAAAAGAGGCATCGGAAGACCTCAAAAGAGATGGACCGATGATATTGTCGCTGTGGGGGGAAAGAAATGGCTACAATTAGCCAACAACAGGGAAGAATGGAAAAATAAGGAAGAGGCCTATATCCAGCAGTGGAAAGACGAAGGCTGATGAAGAAGAAGATGAAGAAGAAGTGATGGGGGACAATAAAAGGACGATCAGGTGCTTGATGTTTTCGACGTGTACACACTGGGACTCGCATATCACTTGTCGCGGAAATGTCACCCGATGAGGTTATGATGATAGCTGCGCATCTATTTATACTTGTCGCCCGATGAGGTTATGATGACAGCTGCGTATCTATTTATTTTAACGAGTTTATCGATACGTAAGAGGAGAAAAAGGTGGTGGGTACGAAATTATTTATTGCAAAGAGAAAGAAGGATGGATATTCTATGCGATCTTCGAATATCTGACGGATCTTTTGTTAATTTCACTCGAATGACAACAACTGATTTTGACAATTTATTACAAATAATCGGGCCTTCCATAGCCAAGCAAGACAATATTAAGGAACGCTGTTGGCCCTCACATCATTTTATTTTTATATTCACGGTTTGTTTTTCATCTCTAGTCAGTTCGCACGGGTTTTTATTTCCATGGTTTTGTTGCGAAACATTTTAGAACGTTCCGGAATAGTTAAGTTAATTTTAAATTCATCTAGAAGTGCGAAAGACTTCGATAATGTTTATTACTTATTGTTTTAGACTCTCATGATTCGATATCATTTAACACAATTATAGCTAGACCGCATTCAAAAAAATTAGCGTAAAAAAAGTGTGTTGTTACGATGCAAAAAATGAACACAAAATAAGTTTTTCTAGTAAGTAAGTAACCTTTTTTAAAGGAAAAACATATACTTATTTGTTTTTAACAAGTTTCCTAATGAAACTAAAGAAATAACTCTACACAAACCTTTTAAACATTATATTACTAAGTTTATAAAAATATCAGGTAGAAGGTATGCTGAAGAAGTGATCCGCCCTTGACCTCTGAATTGGCAAAAACTATTTATATAATTTAAAGTATACTTTAATATTTATTTTTGTAACTACTTAAATTCTTATCTTGATTTTGTATGTATATTTTCTTTTCTTTTATATTTACGTATTCCTATGATTTACTTTATTATTATTGATCTACTTTAATTCTTATGCTTATCTTCTTCTTCTTTTGGTGTCATGTCAGGTCCCCCCAACGTTGACTATCACCCGAGAGAAAGCGTCCCTGCCCTGGGCAGCACGAAACAGCTCTCCAACACTTCTTATGCCCGTCCAGTCGCGTATATTGCGGAGCCAGGAAATATGTCTCCTTCCAACACCTCTACGACCCTCTATCTTGCCCATAAGAATCAGGTAGAGCAATTCATATTTTTCTCCTCTGAGCACATGACCCAAATACGATACCTTTCGGATTTTGATATTTGACAGCAACTCTCTATTCACTCTAGCTCTTTGAAGAACTCTCGTGTTGCTGACCATATCCGTCCAGGGTATCCGGAGCATTCTCCGATGTATCCACATTTCGAACGCCTCCAGCCGGTTCACGCTACTCACTTTGAGGGTCCACGATTCCACTCCGTACAGCAGGACTGACCATATATAACATTTGACCAGTCGCTATCGAAGTTTCAGGTTAAGATTGTCATCGCAGAATATCTGTCTCATTTTGTTAAAAGCAGCTCGCGATGCTTCAATTCTGCCTTTGACTTATGCTTATGCTTATACTTTCTTTAATTATCATTTGTTAATATTACATAAATATCATATGAGAATAACTGCCACAGAACAGGTTTTTATCTAGTGTGGCGGTTATTAGTAACTTGTATAAACAAATAAAAATAAACAATAAAAAAAAAAAAAAATTTGGAATATCATATTGAGGCTTGTAATACGGGCTTGCCAGGCAACTTTTCCCCGCTTTCTATATCTTACCGGACAAAGCTAGGGAATGGTCTTTTGATTGTGG
The DNA here is from genome assembly GCA_016648135.1 of Agrypnia vestita. Taxonomy (NCBI): domain Eukaryota; kingdom Metazoa; phylum Arthropoda; class Insecta; order Trichoptera; family Phryganeidae; genus Agrypnia; species Agrypnia vestita. Next base: position 6,291 of record JADDOH010023245.1, on the reverse strand, counting down.
TCGACTTGTAAGTAAGTTGAATAATAATATTCAAAATTCGGCTATAAAATTAATAAATAAAGAAAGTGCTACTAAAGATATACAGGAACTCTTCAAGAACCAAGGCTCTATGCCAATTAATGCTATCTTGTGGTACAAACTAATTACACGATATCATGAAGATGGGACATATAAGCATAGATTGATTCATAAACATAGTACCAGATTTACGGTTAAAGAAGGACTACGAATACCGAAGGTCATAAATAAATATGGACAAAGAACATTAAAATATGTCATACCAAAAATATTAAATAAAATCCCATGTCGTGTCAAAATGGATATTAATAAAAAAGGGCAAAATTCAGAATTAATGAATATGTTATTAAATAAAAGAGACTTATTTTGATTTTGGTAATATTTGTATTTTTTCTTGTATTGTATTGTTGATTTGTATTTGAGTTTATAAGATCTATTGTAATTAATTAATATGAATGTATTTCTGGTAAATACAATTTATTTATATATATGTATTGATGCACCTACAGACAAATATCAATGTGATGTTTTGTGGGTCTGAGATGTAAAAAAAAAAATATATAATAAGAAAAAAAAAAAGTGTGTTAAACATGGAACACGCGATACGCCCCTCAGACCGCTTCCGAATAGGTATGCCCATTTCCATTTGAGGCACTGCGTAATAAAAATTGTTCATGTCAAGACTTGAGATTTGATTGTTAAGTATATACGCAGTAAAATATGACATGGATTTAAATAATGTCCGTAGATTAAGTCGGAAAATGTACACCGATCGGGCAGAAATTGATGTTAAAGTGTTTGACATATACCGCTTGATTACCGAGCTTTCGAGAGGGAGTGTTCGCGTTGTGAAAGAGAAAGAGCTTTAGCTTTTTCCGTAATATATCACTTTTTTGAAGTCGAACTTCTTTTGGCACGTTGGAAAGAAATCAAGCGATCAGAGGCCACCGTCTCGCGGATATGCGTTGCTTTTTCCACTTTCAGCTTTGCAGTGATGTGCAACACGCATTAACTGAGGTTTAATTAAAAAAATGTTCAAATATTTTAATATTATTATAAGTATCGCTATTGCGATTTCATGGGTGTTGGTTATAAATAAGTAAATACTTATTCTTTTTACTTCCTTTCTTTTAACTCGTGGCGTCTGCTTGCTTGCCGTCTTGCCATCGAAAAACTTCGGATCGATTTTTAACCCTTTTCCTGTGATCCAATCGAGCTGAAACTTAGCAAGTAGACTCGTGGCGGCGATCAAGAAGATCTATCAAATTTTCGATAAAAAAAATTAATAATTATAGTATAGTTTCGGATTTTTAGAAATTTTATTGGTTTTTTCAAATTGGAATCATTAGAAAAGTTTGATTACTAGCATAGCGGCCCGAAAACGTCGCGTAATATTTTCTAAATTTGAATTACTCCGTCGGTATACATAATAGGTACTTCACTACGAATGATGAAAATCTATCATCAAAGCAAAGCTCAAAACATCTGACATTTTAGAAATATATTAAATTACTGTAAGTTTAATTATATAAAGTTATATGTTTTAATTCGTCTTTAATTGTTGTTATATTTTACAAAGAAAGGGAGTATAATAAAAACTTGGTTTTTATGGGTTACTTTTTTTATTATCTAATTTCAATTTATTACATATTTTACAATTAACAAAGATCCTGTTAACTATGAGTTAGTTATCAGCAGGTTTCTTCTATTACTAATGAATATACCTTACCATTTAATAACAGTGCTAGCCTACATAAGAATTTATAAAATTTAAAAATAGTATAATTAGTAAAAAACAGTATATCTTAGGAACTGGCATGTAAAAGCGCAGCCATTTTTGACGGGTTACAGCTAATACTTAAAATGAAAACGATGCAATGCTTTTGCAATACCTAACTGGTGTTGACAAATTGCGGTAAATACTACGTGCGAAAGTTGAATGTTACACAAGTGATATAGTGTTATATATTATAATGAGTTTATGTACGAGTGATATATTACGAAATAGTGTGATTTAAAAAAAAGCTTCAAGTGTAATTCGTGTAATGATGAAAGTGCGCTGTCGGATTGTAGGCTAATGTACACGATTGCGAAATAATGAGATATGATGGAAATTTTAGAGGTACATTGAGATTCAAATGACACACATCAGCAGGGGAAGAATTAGAGATTGTATTTTTGTGATTGTATTTTATGGCTCGTAGTCTGTGATGTAAATTTTCAGGCGCATCTTTGGCCTGGTTTTGGAATACGGACTTTGGCTTTACACTCTGTTGAAGGAGCTTAGAGTCACAAAATTTATAAAACTGGGAAGACTTGGGCGGCTGAGTCATGTGGAGAGAATGTCCGAGCATCAAGCACCAAAGTCCCTGCTGAACTCAAGGCCGATAGGGCGAAGGAGCTTAGGAAGGCCGAAACTAAGATGGAGTGACAACGTCCTCAAAGACATCTCTGCCTTGGAGCTCCTAAACTGGAGAGAGCTGGCACTAAACCGAAATTACTAGAGGAAGAGTCTTTAGGAATCATTCTGGTTTAGCCACTCGAAAAAAGGTTATTTTTATTATTTTTTAATGAAAAAACTAATATAGATATTGATATTAAATATATTTATCTCAATAAATACATTTTTGAAAAACTTTAATTTTTAAAAATCTGTATTTATTGTTTTTTATACTTTTCATATATACAAACAACGGGTGAAAGGAACTCCATAAAAATGTATGTCTCTGACGACATTGATAATTTGATAACGGCTAATTTAAAACATAAAATCAAAAATATTTAGGTTTAGTATAATAGTGGCTCTATCTTGTTTCATGAAAATTAATATTTTTTGATAAACATCAAAATAGCAGACATTAAAAAAAAAGTTATTTTTCACTGTTTTAGGCCCAAAAAAATATTAATAATAAATTTTTTGATTAGGTTGTAGAATGCGCCAAAGGTATCGACTGTGAAAAATAGTTGGTTAAAATTTCGTGAAGATCGGTTCAGTGGTTCCGGAGAAATCAAAGTAGCCGACCGGAAAAACATCGTTTTGAGAAAAACGCTTTAAAGATTTTTTAAGAAAAAAGTCTTACTTAAAGTCAATGAGCGATGCCGGAACCGTACATTAGAATTCAATAATAAACAAAAGGCATGACGGGAAGAAAAAGGAGTGAAGGCCGAACGTAGTAGATGTAGCAACGTAAAGATCGCAGAATAATGATCTCTTAAGAAAGTCAAGACCCACCAGGAGTTGCAGAGCGAAAAGTGCTGATGATGACCCTGTGACATATGGTAATTATGGCCGTTTCTTCAGGATTCTCCTGTCGAACCTGCGTAAGCTAGCTCCGTGGGCAGGGCCGTATGACGTACGCGTCTGCCGGAGCTAATTTATAGCGCCACGCCCACTGGTCGCGTGCCCTGCCCTGTGACGTGTCACCCAGCCGGCGGACGCGATACGTCACTATCATCCCCCGCAGACCCGGCGCTGAGGGTGGTCTGGCGGGCCGTTAGGGGTGGCTTGGTGCAACGTAGGGTCGGACAATTGAAACCAAAAGAAGTACTAGGCACATTCGTAAAGTAAGGATCGTCGGTTGTATGTTTAAATCTTCAATTTTATGTTTACTGGGGTATTATACCGTGTTGTTACACCTTTCGGGCCGACGTTTCGGATCCCATTGCAGGGTCCATCATCAGGGCTGATGTGTTGAACAACACGGCATAATACCCCATTAAACACAAACTTGAAGATTCTCGACCCAGAAACCGAAGTCAAATGCAGAATTGAAGCATCGCGAGCTGCTTTTAACAAAATGAGACAAATATTCTGCGATGACAATCTTAACCTGAAACTTCGACAGCGACTGGTCAAATGTTATATATGGTCAGTCCTGCTGTACGGAGTGGAATCGTGGAACCCTCAAAGTGAGTAGCATGAACCGGCTGGAGGCGTTCGAAATGTGGATACATCGGAGAATGCTCCGGATACCCTGGACGGATATGGTCAGCAACACAAGAGTTCTTCAAAGAGCTAGAGTTGCTGACAAATATCAAAATCCGAAAGGTATCGTATTTGGGTCATGTGCTCAGAGGAGAAAAATATGAATTGCTCCACCTGATTCTTATGGGCAAGATAGAGGGTCGTAGAGGTGATGGAAGGAGACAAATTTCCTGGCTTCGCAATATACGCGACTGGAAGGGCATAAGAAGTGTTGGAGAGCTGTTTCGTGCTGCCCAGGACAGGGACGCTTTCTCTCGGGTGATAGTCAACGTTGGGGGGACCTGACATGACACCAAAAGAAGAAGAAGAAGATTCTGAGTGGCCGTGAAAACCTAAGAACATTATTATGTTGAAATGTTGGTGGGTCTGAGTACAGTATTACGCATACGGGGCCATCTATTGGCTGTTTACGAAGACACTGCAGCTGTTTTTTTGTTATGGTAGGCGTTTGCCTGTCGGTGTTTCAAAGACAGTCGTTATCCTCGAGTAACGCAACCATGAGATGCGGCGTCTTCCTACGCTTTACACGGATAGAAATTCACACAAAAACCTGTGTTTTTGAATGTTGCTTTTTTAGGGTGGAATCTGTGAGCGTCGTATTGTGTAAAGTGATGATTTAAGCTTCTGTGTACAGTATTCTGGGATATTCTGCCTTGTATCTGGCCGACGTTTCTAATAGCTTGCAATGCCGTGCCAAAATTCAGGCGTGTCCTAGTTTGAGTTAGGTTAAGTACTGAACTTGGTCGGCCGGAGAGGTCAGATATACACGACAGAGTATCCCAGAAAACCAAACACAGTAGATGCTGAATAAGCGTAAAAACCTGAGAACTTCAAGTAAGCCAACTGTGGCCAGCCTATAAAGATTTCTATATGTCTTCCATATAAATAGCTTCATCTCCTTGAGACTTCTTAGTTTATGATTTTATCTTTAATCACTTATTTTTTCAAAATGTACAACTCACGCTACTGACTGCACGCGCTTGCTGTCATCATATTCTATCTCCATCTTCTTCTTCTTCTTCTTATCCAGCCTTCATCTCTCCACTGCTGGATATAGGCCTCTTCCATACCCTTCCATCCTTCCTTATTATTTGCTAGGTGTAGCCATTTCTTCCCCCCACAGCGGTTATGTCATCGGACCATCTCTTTTGAGGTCTTCCGACGCCTCTTTTATTCTCCGACGGTTTCTACTTCAGAACTTTGGGAGTCCTTCTTGTAGTATCCTGCCTTGCAATATGCTGCCTTCCCATTGCCATTTTAGCTTCGCTACACGATCCGTGATACCCACTACACTAGTTCTATGTCTAATTTCATCATTTCTTATTCTATCTCTTAGGCTTACGTCAAGCATAGATCTCTCCATGGAACGTTGCGTGCATTTGAGCTTTTCTACACTTTTCTTTGTAAGGGCCATTGTCTTGGATACCATAACATAACTAAAGTGAAAGATAAAAATGGAATTATTTATATATTTATTTAATTATTTTTACGCCCAAGGCTTTTACAGAAAATAATATGAATGTACAATAGGTGTAATAAAATAGCGTGATTAAACATAGTAACTTAAATTTGTTAAAATAATTAAATAATTCAATAAAACAAAATAAGACAAAATACAGTTTTAAAAAAAGGATAAATTTATTCATTGCAAATGTTTACATAAAAAATATTAAAATACAATTAATATTATATTATAGTTCAATATATTATAATTTAAATGTTAAAATAACAATTCATGCAATGATAAAAATAAAACACGTAAGGTAAACAAAACAAAACATGAGTAAATATTTAAAAAATAAAGATAGACAACAAAATATAATTTAAAAATTTGAAAAATAATTAACTCAGTGCAGGTACGAAAACACATTAGATAAACGGTACAAAAACTTGAGGAAGTATTTAAAAATAAATAAAAGTCAACAATATATAATTTATATACCTGCGATAGGTGAAATAAAGTTGCTTCAAAATTGTAGTCAGGATTATCCAAAATCAAAACATATATTAGGTCCTTACATATGAAATTGGCGTTTAGTATGGGAGGAACATAAAGCCGATTTTTTTTATTATAATATATTTATTTAATCAAAGTATGTACCATTGCTATCTATGCACTTTTACCATCTCATAGGTAGTTCATCAATCCCTTTACTAAAAAAACCATTCGGACGGGAATCAATAAAATCTTTGAGGGCGGTTTGGACTGCCCCATCGGATTTGAATATTTTCCTTTGCAAGAAGTTATCCAAATTTCGAAAAAAATGTTAATCTGTTGGGGCAAGGTC
>JADDOH010023244.1:0-10123 GCA_016648135.1 Agrypnia vestita | reverse complement strand
GAAAACGTTGGAACCAAAAACGCACTGTGTTTTCTTTTGCGGCACCGTCGCCATACACATCATTAATCCTTCGAGCCGTTTCTGAAGCACTGGTGCCACGGTGGAACTCGTACTCGTAAATAACGCGATATTTCAAGTTTTTCATTTTGTAAACTGAGTGACGCAAAGAAAAAAACAATTGAGGAAAAAACAAATTAATTATAATTTTCAAAACACAAATACATGAGTAAATGGCTGTATAAATTTGGATTTGGAATTCCTAACCAAAGAGAAGATATTTGAGATCAAATTTGCCAGTACGGCAAAACGCCAATTTCATATGTAAGGACCTAATATAAGCTCGCTTCTAAATAAATCCAAAAAGTTTCTTCCTACATGTCAATATCCAATACAAGTGTACTTCTTATTCTTGATACCAAGAAGCAAGCAATCTTCTCGCCATTGCGTTATTTTACAATTGTCTATAATAGGAGTATTACCATATGTACACTTTTATTTTGTATATATTATAATAGGGTTTGTCCAATTAGTACTGTAGTGAAATACGTCATTAACTGACCCAGGCTTAAGAAAATCACATAGATATGTGATCTCACCGGGAATCGAACCCGTAACCCGCGATATGACAAGTCAGCGTCATACCCACGAAGGACGCCAAGCCGTTTGTTAAAAATCATAAGAAATTACAATTTACATAAGAAAGAGGATCAAAGTAGGTACTGCATAACTTAAATTAAAGAAACATTTAAATAAAACCAACAATCATACATACATTCAGCTTTATATACCTATGCCAGTTCGATCTTTGAATATAAAATTGGATATATTTCTTTTTTTTCCTTTCCTATATTTAAAGTATCTCCATAATCTGTTTACGAGTTAAATATGTATATGACTGAGAGTATGAAAAATAAATATTATTTTTAACATTATTATACTTAAAATCGTTAAACATTGCTTACATGATTTATTCTAAACAAAGCTCTCATTTATATAGTTCACATATTTTATGTTTTCATTACCTTCACTAGCAAAATTTTACACCAGGAAGTAAGTATCATCAGATGGATTCTCGGAAATGTTGACAAATTCGTAAACGGTCGAAAAGTCCCCACAGTCCGCGACCACTGCCTTCAATCTTATATTAATGATAATTTAATCACCCTAACTGCAATCCTCTTACCTCCTTCCAATTTAATGCGAAAATTCCAGATACCCTTCTAATGAAAGTCATTAAATACACATATAAATATTATGACCAGAAGTTTTAAGTATAAACAAATAAAACTCTTCAAGAATTATTTAAAACACAAACAAGAAACTAAGAGATAAGTAAATAAGATAATTAAATACTGGAATTTTATCAATTGGTGACACATGTCGCAAAAATAGACACTCTTTGAATAAATATTTTTTTCTTTGAAGAGAAACATCAAAATACTATTTATTGTATGTGATTTTAAAAAATATAATATTGCTAAGCAAGAAATTTTTATTTTTTATTTTTATTTATTAATTTTCATTATACGAAATAATACAATTCATTACTTCTATTTAATTAATTTTATTTATTAAAATATTATTAAGTTTACGATTAGAAGATTTTTTAAATACCAGGTCGGTTTTGTTTTTATGTTAAATATTTTTGACGATTTTTTTAATTAAAATTTATTTTACTCTTAATAATTCATTACGCAACATATGGATGCAAAATATAATATAGAGCGTTTTATAAAACCTATTTTATCTAAAATTCATTTCAGGTTTTTTAAATTATAAACCGTATTCAATCGGTTAGTATTTACCTTTGAAATATTATTATTAATTAATTTAGGTGTCAAGAACAAGAACAATAACGAACTCTAAACAACTGTTACAGACAAATTTGAAAGACAATTTGTTGAGCGAGTAAAATACATACATAAAATACCCCTGTGAAAAAATTTATCAAATCAGCCTTGCATTGAATAAGTCAATATACGTACCGAAAGCAAAATATCATGAAATATTAAAATTTATAAAAAATTTAATATCAAAATGGACCGGGTATGGCCGGAATACAGGCTAATCGTATTAAGGAATAAACAAAGAAATCACCACAGTGATAAGTCGACTAATCAATCTCAGAGGTAATCAAATGATGGAGATGAGAATACACCCAGAATAAATTAAAAGTACCTTTATGCGACCAATTTATACCAATATCGCATAAACAATTCATTTTCTATAGACCCACATTGCTCTTTTTAATACTGGATAAAATAATCGAAAAAACATATTGCAAAATATTTATTTGCACTTTTAGAAAAAATATTGTAAAATATATTGACATACTATTTTTTATAGACTTATAGGCAGGCGCAAGATTTTTTTTCCTGAATTTAATACAATACCTGGTGTGTTTCAAATTAAGTAAATTATAATATTTTTTTACTGTAAATTCTATAGTATAATGTATTGTTGGACATATTTTCTTAATACTTAAACAGAGACAAAAAAGAGATCCCAATTAGCTAAAAAACTAACCTTTAAAAACCAAGATTTTACATTACTCTCTTTCGCTTTGCATCAGGTTTCGTGTTATACGCGCGTCGGGCTAATTACTCTTATAGAATGATTCCAATTTGAAAAAAAAATTAAAATTTCTAAAAATCCAAAATTATACTACAATTATTTTTTTTAAACTTTGTTAGTTTTGTTAGTTTTAAACTTCGTTAGTTAGTTTACTTTTGAAAATTTGTTAGATCATTTTAGTCGTCGCCACGAGTCGGCCTACAAAGTTTCAGCTCGATCTGATCACGGGAAAAGGGTTAAAAATCGATCCAAAGCTTTTCGTCAGATAAGCAAGCAAGCAGACGCTACGAGATAAAATAAAGGGAGTATAAAACTAACCCATAAAAACCAAGTTTTTATTTTACTCCCTTTCTTTGTATTTTAAGTTTACCATCATGTTAAAATTGATTAACTGAAAATGAAACATGTCTAGAGAAATATCTATGTCAAAAATCTCTAAAAACATCTCTTTATTTTTGATTTCTTGTGCTGATCTGTGAACCAATTGTCATAAATTTTCGAAATTCGTAGTGAAAATTCGTAGTTATGTACCCATTATACCGACGGAGTAATTCAAATTTTAAATATTCCGTGGCGTCGTCGTTAGGCCGCTGATGGTAATAATGAAACATTTGTATCGTTTCTAATTTTAAAAAAACATTAAAATTTCTAAAAATCCTAAATCATATTACAATTATTAATTTTTTTTAACGAAAATTTGATAAATCTTCTTGATCGTTGCCACGAGTCTGCTTGCAAAGTTTCAGCTCGATTGAATCACGGGAAAAGGGTTAAAAGTCGATCCAAAGTTTTTTCATCAAAAAAACAAGAAAGCAGACGCAAGTAAAAAAAAGTAACCCATAAAAACCAAGTTTTTATTATACGCCCTTTCTTTGTAAAATATAACAACAATTAAAGACGAATTAAAACATATAACATAACACTAATCTTACAGTAATTTAATATTAGGTCCTTACATATGAAATTGAGGTTTAGTATGGGAGGAACATAAAGCCGATTTTTTTTTATTATAATATATTTATTTAATCAAAGTATGTACCATTGCTATCTATGCACTTTTGCCATCTCATAGGTAGTTCATCGATCCCTTTACTAAAAAAACCATTCGGACGGGAATCAATAAAATCTTTGAAGGCGGTTTGGACTGCCCCATCGGAGTTGAATTTTTTCTCGATTGGATCACGGGAAAAGGGTCAAAACTCGATCCAAAGTTTTTTCGACGGCAAGCCGGCAAGCAAGCAAGCAGACGCCACGAGTTAATATAAAGGGAATAAGAAAAGCATTTGAATCGTGCATACCTACTGGTGGTGATGACGTATGGAGTGGAGACGATGGCTCTTCAAGCTTTTCTACACAAAGAAAAGTGTAAAAATCTCAAAATGCGCACAACGATCCATGGAGAGATCCATGCTTGGAATAAGTCTAAGAGCTAGAATTAGAAATGATGAAATTGGGCGCAGAACTAGAGTAGAACTAGAACGGATATCATGGATTGTATAGCGAAGTTAAAATGGCACTGGGCAGGACATGTTGCAAGGCAAGATGTTACAAGATAGACTCCCAGAGTTCTGAAATGGAGACCTTGGGAAAATAAAAGGTGGGCCGACGATATACCCCGGGGAGGGGGAAGAAATGGCTACAACTAGCAAATAACAAGGAAGGATGGAGGGTATGGAAGAGGCCTATATCCAGCAGTGGAGAGATGAAGGGTGAGGAAGAAGATGAAGACGTGCTGTTGAACAACGACATCTATATTTTGTATGATAAATATGTTCAAATATATATATACATACAAGAGAGACGTGGCAATCCCCTTATTACGACCGCTTTACCCTTTTTTTTAGGCACAAATTTATTAGCTCTCTTATTAGAGTTCTTTCGTAAATATTTGCATTGTATGAAATCCTTCCTTTGAAATCTTCAGGTTTGTGTTTTCTAGGGTATTGTGCCGTGTTATTACATCAGGGCTAATGATGGACCCTACTATGGGATCCGAAACTTCGGTTGGAATGGTCCTAATAACACAGCATAATACCCCAGAAAACACAAACCTGAAGATTCTGAGTGGCCGTGAAAACCTAAGAATGTTCTTCTTTTTTTGAAAGTTTCTAGATATTTTGTTTTTAATTTTTAAAGAATGAACCCCACCCTCTTCTGCCCTGACACTAAAATCTCGCTTCATCCATATTTAGCCATCGTCACATGTTTGCTCGTTAATTGTTGAGGCTCCTCGCAGAACCAGCTTCCAATATCTGGCTAACCCGGTCACGCCCAGTCAGTCAGTCAGTCACTCCATCTTCTGCAACTGCTCTCTTTTTCTAGCGTCCTCAACACTCGCTTCATATATATTATCTTTCATTACCATTCTCTACTCTTTCAATTGCTGGACATAACCATACCACATATGCAACCCTCTTTTTAATCCTATAAACTATGCAAATATCAGTTTTACATTACAAATTGTTTTGTGATATGTCATATATATACAGGGTGAAACAGAGCTGGCCCACAATACTTCGGAAGTTTTATAAAAGTTAAGTCAAAAATATTGAAAAAAAAATGGAATTTGATGTTACTTATCTCTATAATTCTAGTCTATGGTACCATTACCTACAGTAATATAAATATTCTTCTCCTTAAAATTTGTAAATACAACGTGTGCAAACGAAATTATCAACTCTCGATATTCAGTAAAGTGTTGAAAAAGAATAAAAAATAGTAAAAACACAAGAAGCTTGCTTATCAAGAATTCTCAATCAAGGTACAAGTAAAATTATATCCTTGTCTTAATTTTTTGTCTTACCTACCTCGTTTTTTCACATCCAGTATGCACTGTCACAGCTGTAAAGAGGTTTGTCACGCAGGAGATGAAATCCTTTGCTCTCATTGCCTTTTTTATTACCACTTTAATTGTGCGGGATTAACAGAAACCAAATTCAGAAAAATGAACAAACAAAACAAAACCGTTTGGAAATGTCATTCATGTAAGGTAAACAAGTGCAATACAGCGACATCTAGCGGCGGACAAGGTACCTCCAAGAGCCCAGAAACAGTGCTGCCAAGTGATAAAACCAACGCCCCGATAAATAAAAGTGCCCATACACAATGCGTCAGCATCAAAGATATTGACGGTTTATTGCAAATAAAATTAGATGAGTTTACAACTAATTTTTTTGCCAACCTAAAAAAAGAAATATCTATTATGATCGAAACGAAAGTGTCCGTGGAACTCATGTCAATAAAAGAAAAGCTGTCAACCGTTGAGGACATCCAAAAATCACTAAATTTTTTCGCCGAAAGTTATGAGGAACTTTTAAAAGAATCAAAGGAAAATTTCATTACAATAAAAAAACTGACCTCGGACATCGAGCGCTTGCAAGATACCTCTAAAGTAATCACTACACAACTAAATAATATAGAGCAAGTGAATCGCAACTGCAACCTAGAGATTCAGATGATACCGGAGAAGCGGAATGAAAACCTAATGAAAATAATCGAAGATGTGGGCAGTGCAATAAACTTTCCCATTTCTAAACGGGATATCCTAGATGTAGTCCGTGTCCCCCATCGAGTGAACTCAACTCGTCCTAAAAACATCATAGTGAAGCTGTCATCCAAGATTATGCGCAATGAAGTCATTGCTCATGCGCGCCAATCTCGAAGCCATCTCACATTACATCGCCTCGGATTAGGCAACCAAGACCAACGGATCTTCATTAACGAGCACCTCACTCTACAAAATAAAATCCTCTATCGGGAAGTACGCGAACGAGCAGCCGTAAAAAAGTACAAGTATGTATGGGTCAAAGACGGCCTCATCCTCGCAAGATCTACAGATACCGCTAAAATTGTCACCATTCGGAACGAACAGGACCTGGACAAACTGTGACTATATTACTACTACGTTTCCACTACTGCAACGTTTGACATTCTCATATTACCTTTCTACACAATCTCGATAGCAATTTATTATTATCTCGTTTCTTTTTACTATTTTATTATTATCTCCATGTCTCTCATTTTTCTTATTACTTTCTCTAGATTGTCCATATTTAATATACTTTTTATTGTCTATCTCCTTATTAACTGGCATATTTACGATTTCACATATCTTATACTGGCGATGCACTTGTCATTGAAGCTCGGTAAATGCACCCTGAAAAGATCACTGATTACATCAAACAGTCTTTTCTATTTTTCTAACTCTATTATATTCATCTCACTAGCTCCACATTATTTATGGCTGTTTCATTAATTAAAAACGAACGAGCTATATTTGAATATACCTGCACTTGTCAAATTTACGAAATTTGTTTCTTCAGTTCAATACTCATATCTCATTAACAAAGTTGAATGCCTCGCATGCCCAATATCAATTGTGTACTTTATTTATTCTCATTGATAGTTATTCGAATTTTTATGTCGTTATCTTTCATTTTTAATTAATAGATGTCGACATCTAATAGGTTTACCGCTTATTATCAGAACGTGAGAGGTCTACGAACCAAATCAAGTGACTTTTATCGCAATATTTCTATGGCTAATTATGATCTAGTGTGCTTAACTGAAACGTGGTTAACAGATAGCATAAGCGACGCTGAATTGTTTGATAGTCGTTATTTGGTTTGGCGACGCGACCGTAATTACGAAGAAACTAATCAAAAATACGGTGGAGGTGTCTTAATTGCGTCACGGATTAATCTAAATGTTTATCCGCAACCATCTTGGTCCTCTTCAGCTGAAGATATATGGATTACTATCCACCTGAATAACTCGAATACCCGTACTTCTAATAAATTGCATGTATGTGTTCTTTATTTGTGTGCACAAAATCAAGGATATTGTTTTTCTAAACAATTGAATAATTTTGTAGAAAAAGTAAGCAATATCTTAACATCCAATCACAATGATCACATTTTAATCTTAGGCGATTTTAATTTGAGCAAAATCCAATGGAATTTTGATACCTCCTCCTGTTACTTCTCACCTACCAATTACCACACAAATGACGAGTGTGAATTTATCAATTTTACCAATATGTTTGATCTCCATCAATTCAATGGGGTATATAACGACAATAGGCGGATTTTGGACCTGGTTCTTTGCAACGAATTGGTCGGAGTTTCAGAATGTCTTGACCCATTAGTATCTGTGGATCCCCACCACAAACCATTGACAATAACGGCTAATTTTATTGACTTCCATTCACTGAAACCAGCACCTCGAACGAAATATTGTTATCATCGTGCTAACTTTGAGGTTATTAATAATGAACTAAACAAGATTGATTGGGATTTATTGCTAGCGGATAAGCCCGTTGAGCAAGCATTGAGATCATTTTACCAGGTACTTTACACTATTCGCGACAAATGCGTACCATGCAAGACGGGAAATTTTGATAATTTCCCTCCTTGGTACACTGCGGTACTCAAAAAAATTATCAGAGAAAAATTCAAGTACTTTCGTAAATTTAAAATTTATGGCAATAAATCTGACGAATTATCTTTTAATATTTTACGCGATAGAGCCAAGTCATTGGAAAACGAATGTTACTTGAATTACATCTCTAAAATAGAGGAGTCTGTAGTACGTAACCCCAAAACGTTCTGGTCATTTATTAAATCAAAATCTAAATCATTCAACCTGCCAAGTAATATGACATACGGTCTCAATACTGCCACATCAGGATCCGACATATGTAACTATTTTTCCGATTATTTTTATTCTACGTTTTCTAATCCCTCTTCAAGTACTCAAAATACGAATTCTCTGTCCAATTACGAACCAATCACCGATTGTTTCATTTCATCAATAGAAGTCAGTAAATCGAAAATAATAAATCAATTAAAGCATCTTGATATAAATAAATCTGCTGGACCTGATCAAATACCGCCAATATATTTAATTAAATGTGCTGATATAATTGCTGTACCTCTAACGATTTTATTTAAAAATTCTATTAATGATGGATTTGTGCCAGATATCTGGAAATCGGCATTTATTACGCCGATTCATAAAAAAGGCTCGAAATCAGACGTCGCAAATTATAGACCTGTTTCTAAATTGTGCACAATTGCTAAAGTTTTCGAGAAGGTTATATACGATCAAGTCTATGCAGCTCTTCATCACTCCTTTCATCCAGATCAACACGGATTCATCAAAGGGAAATCAACCGTCTCCAATCTAATCCTCTTTAATGACTTTCTAACTGATAAAATGGATAAAGGACTTCAAACAGATGTGATCTATACTGATTATAGTAAGGCGTTTGATAGAATAGATCATCATCTGTTGATTAATAAGCTTTTCTTGGCCGGAATACGTGGTGACTTGCTAAGATGGTTTGCATCCTACATCGATAATAGAACTCAGGCTGTGGTAGTAAGCAATTACATGTCGAGTTGGGTTGTAGTTCCCAGCGGAGTACCTCAGGGATCACTGCTGGGGCCATTGTTGTTTATAATCTTCATTTCCGATATTCACGATTGCTTTCGTCACTCTAATGTCCTAATTTTTGCTGACGATATGAAAATTTTTAAACCAATTTCTAGTATTTACGATTCGTTCAATCTACAAGATGATTTGCTACGGTTAGATAATTATTGTAAATTAAATAAACTTGATTTGAATCCCTCAAAATTTTCTTGTGTAGTTTTCACACGCAAAAAGAATATGATACCATTTAACTATAGACTAAAAGGAGAACAATTAGAAACAGCTACGTCAATCAGAGATTTAGGGGTGATCAATGATAGAAAATTATTATACGACGAACATATCGATTCTATTATAAGTAAGGCTTATAGGGCTTTAGGTTTCATCATGAGAATGTCTAAAGATTTTAAGTGTGTAAAGACATTGAAAGTACTTTACTGCACTTTTGTCAGAAGCAAACTCGAGTATGCAACGCAAGTATGGAACCCCCAGTATATGATCTATGTAAATCGCTTGGAACAAATTCAAAAAAAATTTATTCGCTTTCTCAACTTTAAATTCAATTGCGTTTCTGACGATTATGACAGTTCATGCAAAAAATATCACATCCTACCTTTATACAGACGTCGGGAAATAGGTGATTTGATGTACCTACTAAAAATTGTATCAGGCAACGTCGACTGTCCTGAACTATTAAATAGACTAAAATTCCATGTTCCCTGTAGATCTCGTAGACACAACCCAGTCTTTCACATTGATTTTACCTCATCCAACTATCGTCGTAATTCATATTTCTTGAGGGTATGCGATGCATTCAATAAACTGATAAGATTATTGGATATTGATCTGTTCGAGTGCAGCCACACAAGATTAAGAAAAATTTTGAGTGCTGAATTTTTTTCCACGTAATAATTAAGTTTCTTTGTCTTTTGTTTAAATTTTTTATTCTTTCTTTCTATATAATTAATATGCCTTAGTCATTCATAAATATTTATCATTACTGACATATTTCTAAATGTGGAGAACTGTAATTGGCCATCTATATTGTATCAATGTTTTCTATGCTTTTTTTTTGTGCTGTTGGTCTTCCATAAACATTAAATAAATAAATAAA
>JADDOH010023243.1:0-24766 GCA_016648135.1 Agrypnia vestita | reverse complement strand
CGACGCTGAATTGTTTGATATTCGTTATTTGGTTTGGCGACGCGACCGTAATTACGAAGAAACTAATCAAAAATACGGTGGAGGTGTCTTAATTGCGTCACGGATTAATCTAAATGTTTATCCGCAACCATCTTGGTCCTCTTCAGCTGAAGATATATGGATTACTATCCACCTGAATAACTCGAATACCCGTACTTCTAATAAATTGCATGTATGTGTTCTTTATTTGTGTGCACAAAATCAAGGATATTGTTTTTCTAAGCAATTGAATAATTTTGTAGAAAAAGTAAGCAATATCTTAACATCCAATCACAATGATCACATTTTAATCTTAGGCGATTTTAATTTGAGCAAAATCCAATGGAATTTTGATACCTCCTCCTGTTACTTCTCACCTACCAATTACCACACAAATGATGAGTGTGAATTTATCAATTTTACCAATATGTTTGATCTCCATCAATTCAATGGGGTATATAACGACAATAGGCGGATTTTGGACCTGGTTCTTTGCAACAAATTGGTCGGAGTTTCAGAATGTCTTGACCCATTAGTATCTGTGGATCCCCACCACAAACTATTGACAATAACGGCTAATTTTATTGACTTCCATTCACTGAAACCAGAACCTCGAACGAAATATTGTTATCATCGTGCTAACTTTGAGGTTATTAATAATGAACTAAACAAGATTGATTGGGATTTATTGCTAGCGGATAAGCCCGTTGAGCAAGCATTGAGATCATTTTACCAGGTACTTTATACTATTCGCGACAAATGCGTACCGTGCAAGACGGGAAATTTTGATAATTTCCCTCCTTGGTACACTGCGGTACTCAAAAAAATTATCAGAGAAAAATTCAAGTACTTTCGTAAATTTAAAATTTATGGCAATAAATCTGACGAATTATCTTTTAATATTTTACGCGATAGAGCCAAGTCATTGGAAAACGAATGTTACTTGAATTACATCTCTAAAATAGAGGAGTCTGTAGTACGTAACCCCAAAACTTTCTGGTCATTTATTAAATCAAAATCTAAATCATTCAACCTGCCAAGTAATATGACATACGGTCTCAATACTGCCACATCAGGATCCGACATATGTAACTATTTTTCCGATTATTTTTATTCTACGTTTTCAAATCCCTCTTCACGTACTCAAAATACGAATTCTCTGTCCAATTACGAACCAATCACCGATTGTTTCATTTCATCAATAGAAGTCAGTAAATCGAACATAATAAATCAATTAAAGCATCTTGATATAAATAAATCTGCTGGACCTGATCAAATACCACCAATATATTTAATTAAATGTGCTGATATAATTGCTGTACCTCTAAAAATTTTATTTAAAAATTCTATTAAGGATGGATTTGTGCCAGATATCAGTGCATTTATTACGCCGATTCATAAAAAAGGCTCGAAATCAGACGTCGCAAAATATAGACCTGTTTCTAAATTGTGCACAATTGCTAAAGTTTTCGAGAAGGTTATATACGATCAAGTCTATGCAGCTCTTCATCACTCCTTTCATCCAGATCAACACGGATTCATCAAAGGGAAATCAACCGTCTCCAATCTAATCCTCTTTAATGACTTTCTAACTGATAAAATGGATAAAGGACTTCAAACAGATGTGATCTATATTGATTATAGTAAGGCGTTTGATAGAATAGATCATCATCTGTTGATTAATAAGCTTTTCTTGGCCGGAATACGTGGTGACTTGCTAAGATGGTTTGCATCCTACATCGATAATAGAACTCAGGCTGTGGTAGTAAGCAATTACATGTCGAGTTGGGTTGTAGTTCCCAGCGGAGTACCCCAGGGATCACTGCTGGGGCCATTGTTGTTTATAATCTTCATTTCCGATATTCACGATTGCTTTCGTCACTCTAATGTCCTAATTTTTGCCGAAGATATGAAAATTTTTAAACCAATTTCTAGTATAGTAGTACGATTCGTTCAATCTACAAGATGATTTGCTACGGTTAGATAATTATTGTAAATTAAATAAACTTGATTTGAATCCCTCAAAATGTTCTTGTGTAGTTTTCACACGCAAAATGAATATAATACCATTTAACTATATACTAAAAGGAGAACAATTAGAAACAGCTACATCAATCAGAGATTTAGGGGTGATCAATGATAGAAAATTATTATACGATGAACATATCGATTCTATTATAAGTAAGGCTTATAAGGCTTTAGGTTTCATCATGAGAATGTCTAAAGATTTTAAGTGTGTAAAGACATTGAAAGTACTTTACTGCACTTTTGTCAGAAGCAAACTCGAGTATGCAACGCAAGTATGGAACCCCCAGTATATGACCTATGTAAATCGCTTGGAACAAATTCAAAAAAAATTTATTCGCTTTCTCAACTTTAAATTTAATTGCGTTTCTGACGATTATGACAGTTCATGCAAAAAATATCACATCCTACCGTTTTACAAACGTCGGGAAATAGGTGATTTGATGTACCTACTAAAAATTGTATCAGGCAACGTCGACTGTCCTGAACTATAAAATAGACTAAAATTCCATGTTCCCTGTAGATCTCGTAGACACAACCCAGTCTTTCACATTGATTTTACCTCATCCAACTATCGTCGTAATTCATATTTCTTGAGGGTATGCGATGCATTCAATAAACTGATAAGATTATTGGATATTGATCTGTTCGAGTGCAGCCACACAAGATTAAGAAAAATTTTGAGTGCTGAATTTTTTTCCACGTAATAATTAAGTTTCTTTGTCTTTTGTTTAAATTTTTTATTCTTTCTTTCTATATAATTTTTAATATGCCTTAGTCATTCATAAATATTTATCATTACTGACATATTTCTAAATGTGGAGACCTGTAATTGGCCATCTATATTGTATCAATGTTTTCTATGCTTTTTTTTTTTGTGCTGTTGGTCTTCCATAAACATTTAATAAATAAATAAATAAATAAATATATAGAGATATATATATTAGTATATATATATATTATAATATATATATATATATATATAATTATATATATATATCTATACGCATATTCCTTACCGGTACATACATGGTAAAAAAAATTTAACTATATATAATGAACTATTTTGAGTAGCTCAATCCAACAAAAATAACTGCACTATAAAGGAAGTTTGTAAAACATTTTATTTTATATATATAGATATATATATATTAATATATATATATATATATTTTTTTTTTATTTTTTTTTTAATATAGGTATATAGTCGATCACAGCATAACCTAAGTTTGTACCCACTGCACGCCACTGGCCTCTTCCATACCCTTCCATCCTTCTTTGTTATTTGCCAGCTGTAGCCATTTGAATGGTTGCAGTAAAATAGGCACTAAGTACCAAAATTTCATGTATCAAACTAAGTATGCAGCTTGGTTCTATGTGACATCGCCACTAACCCCAGTAATGCATTATGTCCCTGCAATGTTGCATTTAGCCGTTATGCTTGTTTGAATATCGCGACTTCGCTAAGTACCACGGCGTATTATTTTAAAAACGGCACTAAGTGCCATGGTCCGCTAACTTCAGATTGTATGAAAATGGCTGACACGTACCCCGTCGTGTAAGCTCCCCATACAAACAACACAAAAAAGGTGTTATAAATAATATAATACAAATAAAAGAAGAAAAACAGAAGGCCTGGAATATACATCAATAACTCTGAATATCATTCCAGCAAAAAATCCACCGGTAAATGAGGTATGATTTATTTTGTGTTTTGAAATTAACATTCATCCCGGTATTTTTTTACGGACAAGGGATACTGTTTGAATATGCTCGGGGTACTTACCCAATGTTAAACTACACAGACGTTGGACTTAGGGCCGGTTGTTTCAAGTTCGATCAAAGTAAGCGGTCGATCAAAGCATAGATTTTTACAAAAACGGATCGTCTGATTGGTGGAGAACGTAAAAATCTATGCCTTAAAAGAACGCTTACTTTAATCCAACTTGAAACAACCGGCCCTTAGTGCCTTTCATAGGAAATAGCGCTGGGTACAGTAGCCGGCAAACATCTTGAAATTTTACGGCGTAGTGGGGGGAAGTTTGCGCATGTACCATTCCACCAAAGAGACCCAAATCTTGTCTTCTGCGCATTCCTCCACTACGCCAAAATATTTCAAGATGTTTGCCGGCAACTGTACTTGGAAGTTGTTTGAAACGCATATTTGCAACTTAATAAACACAGAATACTTTGTCTTCTAGTTTTTATATAGAAAAGACAGGTAGGATGTATAGAATAGATTTAAAAAAAACTCATAAAAACTTATATATGACATTTTCTTCTTGTTGTTTTTCTTCTTTCTTTTCTTCTTCTTCACTATATCTTGTTTTCCTCGGCTAGTCGTTCACGGTACTTAGTTGAATCCAATTACAAATAGTAATTTGATTCAACTATTCATTTCTTCCCCTCACATCGGCTATATCGTCGGCCGATCTCTTTTGAGGTCTTCCGACACGTCTTTCTTTATTTTCCTAAGGTCTCCATTTCAGAACTCTGGGAGTCCATCTTCTGCCTTCCTGCCTTGCAACATGCCCTGCCCATTACCATTTTAGCTTCGCTACACGATCCATGATATCAACTACTCTAGTTCTGCGCCTAATTTCATCATTTCTAATTCTCTTAGGCTTACGCCAAGCATGGATCTCTCCTTTTCTACACTTTTCTTTGTAAGCGCCATCGTCTCCACTCCATACGTCGTCACTGGCAGCAGGCATGCACTATTAATTGTACCTACTCTTTATAAATAAAATGTTCGCATACAAATAAAATTCATCGAACATAAATAAAATTAAGAAATTTAAAAAAAAACGATCACCACAATATAATATAAAAATCAATGGCAAGAACACTCCATAGTGGTGAAACGTCAAACAAATAACACGTTTCTTAATTGTTGATGAACATTATTTATTATTTTTTCATCATAAACAAGTACAAACAAACTTCATAATTGTATAAAATGTTTTTACTTTGTACTCTAATCTCCGCTGGCAGTCAGCCTCTGAGTGAAGATGTGTTGTTAATACTAGTGATTAGTGACGGTGAAACCATTATTTTAATCGGTTACACATGGTTCAGTTATTTGAGATTTTGATCTGATTGTATCGTTGATTGGTAACTGAGATATAACTGTTGTTTAGTACCAATGGTTGCCAAGAAAAATCAGTTACCACTCATCGATAAATCAGATATAAATCTCAAATAATGGTTAGTGTGTCGCCGGTTAGAACACCGTCCCCAGTTAGTACCCGTCGGATTGTCTACTGTTGCGAAACGACGGAACGATCGGAGCAGCGACATTGCATTAAATTTTACCAAAAGCTTGACGATACCCGAGTGTAACAATCTAAAGACCCAACAGGCTTTCGGGGACGATTCTATGAGCATCTCATGGATAAAGAAGAGCTTCAAAGATGGCCGCAGATCAATGAACAGCGAACCGCGTCCCCATTGGCCCTCAACAAATCGAAACAACAATCTGATGGACCAATTACGGACTTTGGTCATGTAAGATTGTCGTATCACAATCGGGGAATGAGGTAGGGATAAGCATTGCATCGGTAGATTCAAATTTGAATTAGGATTTAGGCTTGAAGAGAATTTTCGCAAAATTCGTGCCGCAATGGAGCTGCTCCATCACAACCATGCTCCCACCCATTCTTCGCATCTATTCAGGCTTCTTGACCAAACATAGAATTCCCCTAATTTGCCAGGCTCCCCACTCTCCAGACACGACTCCGTAGGATTTTTGGCTATTTCCCAAGATAAAAATGTTACTGAAAAGGGAGCAGATTTGAATCCAGAGAGGACGTTATGCGGAACGCTATTCCAAAAGACGTGTTTGCAGAAGGGTTTCCAACAATGGCGAGACGAGAGAAGAAATGTATGCATTACCGAAGGGACTATTTTGAAGGAGATTAGAGTAAGTAGCGTGAGTATGAATAAATGTGTTTCAGCCGACCAAAGGTTTGAATTTTTTTTAACACATTTGTGAAAATGTTTTTTTTTTTGGATTGATTGATTAGATGCTACAACGGTGAGCTCCGTATTTTGTAAAATGAGATAAGCGTCTAAATTTTTATTAAAATATGAAGACTTCGGTGGTTAAGCTATGTGGAGAGGGTGACCGAACAGTAATTGTTGAACACAAGACCAACAAAACGCAGTAGCCTGGTAAGGCCAAGGAAGCTTCAATAATACATATTGTATTAGACATCCAAAACTAGAGAAACTAAAAAATCTTTGAAGAGGTCAAAACCCGCTAGGGGTTGAAGGGCCAATAGCAGAATATTTAATTATTATTTATTTACGCGAAACTAACAGTACAAATAAAAATCAGGTTATACATTTTAATTAAATAATACATAGACCTTCTTATAAGTTTCCACAGAATTAAAAAGTTATGTATTAACATATAACCATATATATTTATATATAACGATATATATTAAAAAAAAAAGATATATATAAAACGATATACAAAAAATCACATTAATAAAAAAACACATCTCTCTCTCTCTTCTCTCGCCTCCCTCTCTCTCTCTCCTCTCCTCTCCTCTCCCTCTATCTATATCTTCTATCTCTAACTTAATAATATACAAAAAATTAAAGGTTTAAGTTAAAAACAAACCAAGAGAGTCAAAGAATTAAAGTGTTGAACAAACTACACAAATTAAATTACCGAAATGATGATACTACACTTAATATACAATTATATACTTAATATACTCAAATAATATACAATTTTACAGTTGAATAATTATTTAAAAATATACGTGACTTACTGAATTGAATGAATGAATCTACTGTTTTATGATAGTTTAAAGTACTCTCAAGTTTTTTAAATATCAAAATAGAATAAGTTTTTAGGGGGCTTTTTTTATAAATCGCACGACTCTGCGCGAGGTAAACAATAAGATAATATTAACGGGCAGACCGATATTAACAAATTAACGAAGCATCACGCCGTTTCTCCGTAGGGGTAGGCAGAGAGGATAGAACGCCATATTCTTCTATATTGACACACCACCTTTCCTTCGGCTTGTATACACCCTTGCCTTTTTCAAGCTAACCCGTCAAAAATGACGGCACTTTTACATGTCGGTTTCTAAAGAATAATTATAAAAGACAACAATAAAAAAGGAATGAAAAAAGAAAGAAGAAAAAAGGGAAAAAAGAAGAAAAAAAGGAAAAAAGATGAAAAAAAAAAAAGTTTATATAAAAGAACTTACAGCGAGGTATGGACAGACAGACAGACAACGATATTACTACTATCGGGATTATGCACAGAATTCGTTCATCCAACGAGCATGTAAGGCACATAATAATCACTTCAACGACACTGATATACCTACTTAATATTCACATCTCAACTTTTAAAAATCGTATACGAATCCGACCGACCATCTACACATGCGCACTCCACACAAACATACATTACCTACTTAAAATAATATAATATGTAAGTATTTTCTGAGAACACAGTAGGTGACTGGATTTTGTCTCCAGAGGGATGATAAGGAACATAAAAATTTATTACAATTCTGTGGTAAAATCAATATCAAGCATGTTCACTCCAGAAAGGAGAGGACACTATCTCCCCCTTAACAAGTGGAATAAAGTCAGGGCTGAAGTAGAACTTTGGTGAAGAAGCAGAAGGAATAAGGGAGGCGATGATGAAGGGTTAGGGTCGGAGCAGAACCATGGTGAGGAGGCCCAATACGAAAGAACAGACGAGCTGCAGGTTGGGAGAGAGCTGAAGACGTTCCTGTAGGTGGACGGGCACCAGGGAATGAGAGGGCCGCACTGGTGGGGCGGGCGATTAACTAATTAACAATAATCTTCAACCTAAATCGATACATCAGAACCACTGACTTGTGCAAAATCACCGGCATGCTTAACCTAGAAGATCTGATATATGTGGAAAAGATAAAGATGACTTATAAAAAAAGTAACCCATAAAAACCAAGTTTTTATTATACTCCCTTTCTTTATAAAATATAACAACAATTAAAGACGAATTAAAACATATAACATAACACTAAACTTACAGTAATTTGATATATTCCTAAAATGTCAGATGTGTTGAGCTTTGATAAGACACTTCATGCTTTGAAGATTAAATTCTAAAAATATTTGTCAGTCAATTTAGATTTTCGACATTCGTAGTGAAGTACCTATTATGTATACTGACGGATTAATTCAAATTTAGAAAATATTCCGCGACGTTATCGGGCCGCCGCGCGCCGTTGCTATTAATCAAACTTTTCTAATGATTCCAATTTGAAAAAAAACAATAAAATTTCTAAAAATCCGAAATTATATTATAATTATTAATTTTTTTAACGAAAATTTGATAGATCTTCTTGATCGTCGCCACGAGTCTACTTGCCAAGTTTCAGCTCGATTGGATCACGGGAAAAGGGTTAAAAATCGATCCAAAGTTTTTTCACCCGGCAAGCCGGCAACCAAGCAAGCAGACGCCACGAGTTAATATAAAGGGAGTAACAAATATCATCCTTTACCATAATAGTGACGTACATAGACAACACACAAGAACAAGAGACTGTATAAGAAGTGGTATACCGCGGACTAATAGACAGAGATATGGTTTCCTATACACTGAGATCGATTTCTATAATGGAATCCCCAACTGCATAAAGGAATTAAATAGCTATTCAATAAACAGCTGAAGGGACTTGTGCTGGGGAGGAAATAACTATTTAACAAATCAAGGTGCTGATATTTAATATATGTACCTACTTATTTTACTTTATTTTCTGTCCCCTTATACAAGCATAAAATTGCTGTTTAGTTTTTAATTTTAATTAATACAAATAACTAATTAATGTAGTGTGATCCTTTACGCTAAATTATAGTCTCACAGAAACGGAGTTATTTATATGCGAAACATGTATGGAAGTCTTTTTATAGAATGGCCCAGGGCTTACCACCTGTATGAGTTGACTTAAGTGATCACTCTACACAATGCGACATTCACCAACTCCATCGTAAGAATATCGCACATTCATTTTCTTAAAGTTCCATTTGTGTTACAAATCTATTTGAAGGGACGATGCTAGAGACATCTGTAGTATTTTCTCATGAACAGTATACATAGATTTCGCAGCTGGTAATGATATATGTAGGGTGATCACTTAAGCCAACTCTTTCAGGTCGTGAGCCCTGGGCCATCCTATAAAAAGACTCCCATACATGTTTCCATGTAAAGAGTTTCGTCTCTGCGAGACTTTTATAATTTATCTTAATTCACACATTACTTATTGCACGTAGCACCTACCCTCACTACATATACACACACTACATATACACACACTCCATCAACCGCAATCCCAATCCCAATCCCAATCCACTTCTTCCTCTCACTCCCATTCCTATTTTTCTATTTTTCCATCTATTTTTCTCTTTGTCTGGACTATTTAATATTTTGTATTTTTTATATTTGATACTTGTATTTATTATTTTTATATATTTTTATTTGTATTTTACTTACTATACTTGCTATAATCTACCTAACCTAACCTGCTTGTATTTGTATTTAAATATTTTTCTTCATTTTGGTTTATTTTTGTCATAACTTTTCTTTTTTGCTCTGTAGTACTTTTGATTACTATGTTTTACTCACATTTTTCTTTATTTGGCTTTGAATAACTATTTCAATATACAAGTTATAGTTACTTTGCTGCATTATTGCTGCGTTCTGTTTTGTGGATCTCTGTTATTGATTTACAAACTGTACATTACATCATGTCATTTAAAACAATTGTACGGATGATATTCCATAAATAAATAAATATATAGTATGTATCTACTAACTTATAACTCATTAAAAACGACAGATGATTTATGTCTGAATTTCAGTTTTACAATAGTATTGTGCATTAATTAGTCACAATAAAAAAGCGAAAGAAATCTATTTCCATTGATAAATAATTTATGGAATTACAATAATTGAATATTGCATTGTTGTATGCTTAAAGTTTCAGAACTCTAGCGAGAAGTTGTTAATATTTCGATTATTACATGGAAACACGCAAACAACAGACAAGTGAAGCAAAATAAACTCGTGTAAAAATACCCTTGGGTAATTACTTCTTCAAATCAAACAGCCCTTCCCATACAGACTTAGAATGCGGCTGAGATTTTGACCACGCGCATCTACCCGAAGACGGTCCGTCAAAATTCGGCCGGCAATTGAAGTTAATTGGTCGTATATTGGATTAGGTCACGCCTTCGCTCCAATGTTTGTGTTTGTTTGTGCGCATATTAATTTATTTCTTATAGTGGTTGTACTATACTTAAATACGTACATTTTTAATTTATGGATAATGAATTCAAAAGATATTTATTGAAATAGTTTAATCTATCACATCATAATTACGTTTATTGATACCCCAGAAGCGGGTTTAGCTGGAATATTCAGAATCATTACTATTTTTTTTTGTAGGAAACTAATAGTATATACAATTTTCCAAAAGTTCAGTTTCCATAGATTAACAATTTATATGGGTTGCGGGCGTTGCGGCACAATAACCATTTCAGTTACAAAATACCATTTGTTACAATTATTCCACAATTCGTTACAAACAATATTTTTAACTGATTTCGGAATGGTAGGTAATACCAATAACCATTTTACTTCTTTATATACGCGGAAAAATTATATGTACTTTATATCTAATACATTTTATTGCGACATATATAATATTACTTATCTAAAAACAAACATAAAAATTCGCTTTGCTCATAAACTTAAAAACAGTATGCAAAAACAGAACTTTACTTTGAAAACATTGAGACGACCTTCAATTTCAAGTAACTCATTTTAAATGTCCCGATTTAATATTTACTTTCATTTTTATTTCAATCTTTTAATAATTTTAAATTGATTGAAACGGAGTGGTTCATTTCAAATTATGTGTGCAAGTGACAAAGGCGTGGAAACAACTGAAAAGTTTATTTTTACAACAATTTATTAACAGTCAGTAAAACACAAATATACATATGTAGCAGAAAAGAGCACACAGAAATATCAAAGTACATACAGAATATAGAAGAAAATTAGCACAAGCACTTAGGTATCTGGCGTAGTCACAAACAATATTACGGTGGAATTCTTGATTTCACTTCAAAGATTCAGCGGAGACTCTTGCTGAAAAAACTCGACAGCAAGAGCGATGGCGGAGATACATAAGCACTCGACGAGACTCGAGCTTAAGCTTGCCTTGGTACGGCCCGGCAGGAGAACACTCGACTGCGCTAGAAATCCCTCCCGAACACTTCCTAGTAAGGCGACGACTGTTGGAGCCTTCCGAACATTATACCCTGGCTGGGAGTATAAGAACACGGCTTTTATACCATTTTGGCGGCGGTGGGGATGCATTAGCGAACAACCATTTATTTTTTGTTGCTAAGCGGAGTCCCCGGCAGTAAAATTTTCCGAAAGTGTGCAGCTTTGGGAAGCTTAATAATTTCGCAGCCGTGCGGCCGGGTTTAATGGCTTCCAAGAAATAGCCACAGGTACGGGATTTTCGTTTACCTCCAGGTGCACATATCAGGATGTTGCATAGATAAATTTATGAATGAAGAATTTATGGTTCTATATGTCGACTACAATCAAAATCCATTTCTTAGCTTTGTCCGGTAAGAAGAAAGCGGGGGAAAGTTGCCTGGCAAGTCCGTATTACAAGCCTCAATACGATATTCCAAATAAATATATATTTTTTAACTTCTTCTTCAAATATAGCAAATTTATTTTTTGGTGACATAATTATAATTTATATAAATTAACTTTGTAAAAATCACTTATTTGTTGAAAAAATTCAACATGTTTCAAAGCCAATGGTTTCTTCGTTAGGATATAGATATAGATCAAAATATTAAAAAGTTATAAAATGATAATATAAAGTACCTACTTAACATGAAAATAAATTTAAAAGATAACTATTTGCAAAAAGGACCTGATTATTTATAACATTCAATTTACTATTTACACTCCTTCTTATTTCCAAAATTTCTAATTTAAACATTTAGGCTTTAAACATGTTGTATTTTTTCAATAAATAAGTGGTTTTTACAAAGTTAATTCATGTAAATTATATATTTTTTAGTTTAAAAAAGGTTACTTACTTACTAGAAAAACTTCATTTGTGTTCATTTTTTGCATCGTTGCAACACACATATTTAATGTTCATATTCTTTTGGATGCGGTCTAGCTATAATAACGAAATAAGTATTTAAAAAAATGAAATTCTAAAAAATTCAATACATCTATGTGGAATGATCTGATACATCCAGGGATGTATCAGATCATTCATCTCACAATGCAGGGAAATATTTCTGTAAATTAGGTCCCTGGAAGAAGGAGAATATCATGGTTGAAGAGCCTTAGACAAGGTTTGGCCAGTTTACTGTACAGCTTTTTCAGGATGCAATAAACAAAATGATATTAGCTAATATAAGAATAATAATGTATATATGAATAATAGTGAGGAATGAACAAATTAGAAGTGAATGTAATGCTGGCTGTAATGTGGTAGATGAGTGCTGAGATGGTTTGGTCATGTGGAACGTATGAACGAGGGAAGGATGGTTAAGAAAATATATGAGGCGAATGTTGAAGGGTTGTAGGGCATCCGCGAAAGACCTGGCACGATCAGATACTACAAGTATTTGAAGATGGCCCTGTTAAAAGCATCAACAACCGTAGACTCGTATGAGAAGATGTATGAATGTAGCCGAAGCAAAAATAGTGTGCCAAGATAGAAGAATATGGCGTTCTATCCACCCCTGCGGGGAAACGGCCTGATGGTTAGTTAGTTAGTTAAGAATAATAATTCTGACTTTGAAAAATAATGACCAAATAACCAAAAGTTGAGTCTCACCCCAGGAAACTACCAAGTAATCTATCTGTAAGTCTTGTAAGCCTTTTGCCATCAATACTGCATCATCTGCATACGGTAAACAGCATACAATCAAATCGCTCATTCTCGCTCCTACATTCATACATTCCAGTTCTTTCACACAATTATCTATTTACAAGATGACCAGTTATGGAGACATTACAACCCTATTACGCAACCCTGTTTGACACTCTGTGTAATATCAAACCATGGTTGTGAATGATCTATTGATTCTTACACACTCAGTATGGATAAAATATGAATTGTTCAAAGAATATTTTTTCTTCTGAATGAAGGTTTGAACTTTGTGGTGACATTGTTATAAAATAAAACACAAATCACTTTGTTTTCACCACTTTATTAGATATAAAATGGTGAAAACAATGTGATTTGTGTTTTATTTTAATAAAATATGATTCTTAAATACTCAGTATAGAAAAAATATACATAGGGGGGAGAAGAAGGAGGTGAAGTGGAGTAAAGGGGGAGGGGGAATGTTGTCTTTATTACCCGCCAGGTCCTAAAGAATAAGTATGCAAAATTTGGGTCAGATCTGTAAAACGATAGAGCTTTGTTTAGCGGTGGGAGGGAGTATAATTACATTTTGTCAGCGCAGCATTATTTCCAAAAATTGGGACTTTTTTTAAACGCCGCGTGGAGCCTCCAATCCTAATATTCGAATATTCGAACCTCGAATATATTCGTCTGTTTTTAAGTATTCATTATTTGAATACTTTAAAAAGTATTCATAAAGTACTCGCTCATATTTATATTATAAGATTTTTAATATTTTTCCAAACGAAACAAAAGTTTACGAACCCTGAAAGTCATTTGCAAGCGATGAAAGTCATTTCAAGTATACCGCTGTGGGCTATATAATGAAGTCGGGCGTCTTTTGCATTTGTTTTTTTTTTAAGTCATGCTTATCGTTATAGTTTTAATACAATAAGCACTTTTAAAGCACGTTTAAAACTCTTTGTTTTGTCGGCATTCTATTATTCTTTAGTATTAAGCTTTCATAAATATTTGAGCCGACTGACAAGAAGTTATACACAAAATAATTTTCAAAAAAACTTGCACGTGGGATGTGAGATATGAAGTAGGTAATATAAACATATCTAAAATTTTGTCCGTTATCGAGATATTTTTTTGTGTTTTTTTTTTAATTTGTATTTCCTAATTCAACATTCTTTCTCAATATATTTTTTGTTGTTTTTTTTATAACATACTACAATTATTATGTTTTTTTATATATATATAATGTTTTTATCATCTGAAGTAAATTATTCAATTCTTAAAAATTTTACGAATATATTCGAATATTCGAATAAATTTATATTCGAATATTCGAATATATTATCATTAACTATTTGATATTCGAATAGTTGGAATCACAAATATTTGGAGGATCTACGTGGGACGCAGGACATATTGTTAAAAATCGGGACTGTCCCGCCGAAAGCGGAACGTCTTGTCACATTAGCGTATGGTAACAGAATGCCGAGAGATAATAGAATCTTGTTGAAAAAAACGTTTAATATGGAAAAAAAATGATTATTTTTTGACAGTTAAATAGAAAATAGAAAGCATCATAGCTGATATACTTATATGATGTTCAGAGCTAATATTTGTGTTGACCTAGAAATTCAAGATCGATTGTAAATAGGTACGCTGGAGCGCACCATTCGAGTGTTTTTACTGCTTTAGACAATTCGCTTTTAGATTTTTTCGCTTTTTTTTAGATTCGCAATAGACTTTTCGCTTTATAATTATATTTAAAAATTATATTTATTAACCATATTGACATGTACCTACCCACGTAAAAAAATACTTCATATGTAATCAATGTGTGTATGGTGTCAATCGTCACATTATAAACAGTGGAAATTTTTGAAATCATAAAAATAAGAAGTGGTTTTAATTTAAATTATTGTTTCTGTTTTTAAAAAAAATCGTTGCTTAAATTTAAATAAAAATTTGCCTTAGCAAATTTATATTTAAATTTAAGCTTCACCGTCTTGGCACATTTTATGCGTGCATTATTTTACATGGTATGTATGCCATCTACCGGCTAGTAGGCTAAATTATAGGACACAACAAAATGATAAAAGAGATTTCTGTTTCATTATTATCGACTGTTTTGATGCACTTATAATAAATAGTTCTCGCTTCGTTATTACCATTTGAGTTTGTGACAGTAACATTACTTTTTAAGCCGTAAAAGTGTATTATTTAGTAACATATTATAAGTATATCTTCAACAATTTTTATTTCATCACTGTTTTTACACTAATAATTTTAAAAACTCAATTTTTATCTTATCCCCCCTCCCTGTCTGCCATTGTTGGCGCCATGACCAATTTGAGTGTTTATTGCGGGCTTTGCCTCTATATTCTTAGTGGTTTTACGTGTTTGAGCCACTATTAAACCATAACAATGACTTATTAATATAGAGTGATATTGTTTTTTTATATTTTACAAGGTTTGGTGCTCGAAATGTGTTGAACAATGTGTGAAAACTTTATATTTCCAAGATGTTTTTGTGCTACAAGTTTCCTAATGGCGGCCCGTCGCGTCCCCCTCGTCTTCATTTTGATGACAGCCGATTTTTGACATATATTTCGAACGGTTATATATAAGTTTTCAAAACTTAAAAATGTGTTATATTTGACAGTTTAAATCGAAGACTATGAATGCTGATCAGCATAACATGAATTCTGGAGGCGCCCAGCCTCCTGGGAGCTCTACTGAGGTTTGTTGAACCATTTTTTTACGATGTCAGCATGAAATTGTTTATTATTATAATAACGCCGATCTTTGCGACCTGGTATCAATTCAATTAGTATTTTAGTTTGATATCATAGTTGTTTATTTGGTTTTTCATTGTCATCAGTTGAAATATTTTTTTAGGCACATAATCATAGAACACAAAATCAACATCAGCTAACCCCAACAACTTCTGCCACTGATCTAAGAGTGAATTCTGCAGCAGTAAATGTGGCTCTGTCGAGTGTCGCCAAGTACTGGGTGTTTACAAATTTATTTCCCGGACCATTACCTCAAGTTTCAGTCTATGGCTTACCAACTGGTGCAACTCGGATGGAAAATGGAAAACCCATACAGGTATTTATTACATTTCTCTTCACAGTATTTTCAAATTTCTCATTCACAAAAATATATTAATACGATTCGTAAGCGTTTTTAACACACAACATAGCAATTCTTGATTGTAGGTGTTCATTAGTTAATTGTCAGTGTTAACAATTACCTCAATGTTAGTATTTAATCAATGTTTAACATCTTCACGAATCATACCGTGATGTAGGTTTATTAAAAAACAACACTTATTTAAAATTTACAATTTAAATTTTCATAATACATGTAAATCAAGCTTATATTTGAATCTCAATTATATGGTTTTGGTATTATCCGAGCCAATTGTATGTTTCAAATTGCGGAATATCAGAGCAGGGAAACAAGAAACAACTTTGAAATATAAATGTACAGTATAGTCTCTTTAACTATACCCACTATAAACCGAACCTCCAGTAATAAGAATCATCGGACGGAGGCAGGATGGATTTAGGGATGCATGCGCAATAATGATTTGCTGTGTAGAAGTGACTTTCTATCACTTGCCATGCGTCGTCTGAGCTTGGTAGCAACTGTGTATACCGCCTAAATTAATAAAATACAAAAATAGTTGGAAAGTGGAAAGAATTCTCAAGGGACTATATCATTGGTAAATCCACCTACCTTAAAGGGTCCCTGAAAACTTAGTCTCAAATGTTGGGAAAATCCAGCAGTAAAATCTAAGAACAACAGTTTAACATAAAGTAAAGTCAAAAACAATGTGGATTCCCACCAGATTATGCTTTTGCGCCAATTGCGTGATAAATCATATCAAAATCACGCAAAAGCTGCTTGTCAGAAAACAGTTTAAGGTTTCTTGTACATAATTAACAAATAAATACCTACTATGCCTTATAACACGTGTATTACTATTACATAAAAGAATCTTATTGATGTGCTATATACATAAAGTTAGTTTTATTCTTAAAGATTCCTGGAATCCAAAAGTTCGATAAACCAAACAGTCTCGGTTTTTAATTGTTCGGATTATAGGGACTTTACTATATGAAGAAGAACTTTACTATTTCAAATAATCTTATTTTTAATCACATCAAAATAACTAGTAAAACAGCTGCATTTGTACGTATTACCCGAGGTAGGCCCGGTTCATATTCTCTCCATAATCGAGGTTCTATTATATTGAGACCCCAACCAGTTCCATAAAAATATCCTATTTATCCAAATCTTTCAAGTGTATACACAGCGTAACAGTTGTGCCAAAATTACAATATATTGTAAAACCCCGTTCGAATTCCGATAATTCGAAATTCATCATAATTCTAATTTTTTAAAACCTCCCAAAAAAAAAGTCCCAAAATTTTGATTTCATAATAAAATAACCCTGATATTTCGAAAACCCCGGTAACTCGTAATTCGAAATAATTTTTAGCTACTTGCTCCATAAATCAATACTTTTTATTACACATAATTTGAAATTTGACAAAATTACAAAAAAAAATCTTTTTTTTTCACAAATGACAAATATGTTAATATTGGGTACTTTAGTTACAGAATGTCGCGATCTTTGTATTAGATATATTCAAGAACACATTCATATTTGTGAAGTTGTAATTTTTCAGAACAAAGTTCTGTGAAATTTTTAAATCAAAATCAATTAGAAAGATATACAGAAAAATCTAATTCATGAAAAAATATTAGGTTACTACTGGGATTCGAACCCAGGTCACCTCCTTTCCGGGGCCGTTGCTCTGACCACTAAGCTATAGCAACCCTCTATGTTTCTGTGAATATGTAGTTCTTATTTTTATTAATTGATTAATTTTTTTTTTTGTATTAGCATAATAAATATTGCGTTTTCAAAATAATTTCTTGAAATATGCAAAAATACAGACTATTTTCACAAAATTGGTTGTTTTTTTCATAGGTGGTATGATTTTTGACAAATTTCGCAACCGCATTGTTTTTTTTTTCATACCGAGTCCCTTGAATATTAAATGAATGAGGTGTTACTATATAACTTAAAGTTGAAAAAGTACTCAGACATACCTAGACCCCGATTCCCTAAGCAAACCGCTAAATTTAAGAGGCCGTTAAAAAAAATTAACGCCATTTTTGTCAATTTCGTATTCCGTAACTCACATTTCCGCTAAATAATTGACGGACGCTTTAAACTCGGCCGCTAAACGTCATATTTTTATCGTGTGGGAATATGATGGCGCTAAATTTTTAGCCAGAGTTATTTCCATACGAACTGTCAAATTTGACACAGCAATGGCAGAATTCGTTGATTTACTTTTATTAGATGCTTTGGATTACGAGTTTCAAGAAGAACAAAGAAAGTAAGATACTTATATTTTGATATAAAAGTATTATTTTTCATTTTAAAATATATTTCCTATAATAATTATCAAAAATATTTTCAGGAGAAAATTGATATTGATGCGTAAAAGTTTGCGGGACGCTAGCAATCCATTTGACCTGCCAGAAAGGAATTTCATTAAATATTTTAGATTAAGTAAACCAGCTGTCCGATACTTGGTTAATGTTTTGGAGCCATATTTTGAACCACCAATTAGAAGTACTGCGGTGCCAAACATATTGAAAATACTCGTAACTCTACATTTTTATGGCCATGGTAGCTATCAGCTTGACGTCGGGGGTTCTCATAATTTCGGGATGAGTCAGACGACAGTCAGCAGAAGCATTACCAAAACAACAAGAGCCATCGTTTCACATCTGATGCATGAATGGATCACGTTCCCCCGAACACAAGAGGAAGTGAGGACAACCCAAATGCAATTCTTTACAAAGTTTAATATCCCTGATACAATAGGAGTAATAGATTGCACCCACATATCCATTGTGTCACCACCATCCATTCACCCAATATACCCAGGAGCTCTGTACTTCAGTCGCAAAGGATACTTCAGCATAAATGTACAGATAATATGTGATGCATCTATGAAGATAACCAATATTAATGCTCGCTTTCCAGGCTCAGTTCATGACTCTGCTATTTGGATGTCTTCGAACATAAAACAATATCTAAGAGATCAATATATTACAACTCACAACCCACAAATTTTAATTGGAGATTCAGGCTACCCCCTTGAACCTTGGCTTATGGTGCCAGTTCAGAATGCAACCCAAGGTACCCCCGAAGCTCGGTATAATAAGATTCACGCTAAAGTGAGAAATACCATAGAACATTTAAATGGTATTTTAAAAAGTAGGTTTAGATGTTTGTTAAAACATAGAACCTTGCATTATGATCCTGTGAAAGCAGCACACATAATTTATAGCTGCGCTGTTCTGCATAACATGGCAATTCATCATAATGAGGAAACACCAGAAGATTCAGATTCTGAAGAAAGCTCAGATGATGAGAGATCAGAGGATAGTGCAAATATTTCACAAAATAATAACTGGCTTGCGGGGGGCCAACTAAGAAGGAATGCTTTAATTTCATATTTTAATTAAGATTTATAAATAATTATATGTACATCATCCAGGATGTGTCATAGGTCATAGGTATAGGTAAAAGGTTTATGGATAAAGTGAATATTATATATTTAAAGATTTTTAATACATACTTTATTACATAACATTGTAAAAACAAAAGAATCCTTTAAATGTACTGTACATGTGTATTATATAGGTATCATTTTTGGTTCACAAATGTGTGTACAAAACTCATTATTCTAATAAACAATAATAAATTAGAAAATATTTATAAAAAGATATTGATTATTGACTTTGTGAAAGAACACAACATTAAACAATTCGAAACAAGCACATCATTAAGACACCAAAATAACTTTAAAATACCAATAAAACTACATATATTTAGGCATAAAAAACTTTAATAATCTTCCTACAGAAATCAAACAGCTAAAAGACATACAACTATCAAAAAAGAAATTAAATGAACATTTAAAAATACAATAATGTTTTTAAAAAAAAGTGTTGTCCCTCTCCGAGCACAAGAGCTTGTCTCTTTTTTGGAAAATTACAGTGAAAAACCAAATGTAAAAGATATAAATGATGCATAATCTATATATTGTATAAAATATTACACTAATAAAAAAATAAGATATGTGTATAATTATATAATTATTTGGATAATGAACTGCTGCCATGACTGGATGTATTTATTTTGTTTATTGCAGATGCCATATTATTGACAGCATGTGCCAATTCAATTAACCCTTGGGCTACCATCATGTTGCCCTGAATTAATTCTCCCATAACCTTGGAGTGATTTATCATGATATTTTGTAAACCGGAGTACTTCTGAGTTTTTTTACTCTTTGGTTGTTTGCTTGCACTTTCCATGGATTTATTTTGTCTGGCTATTGAATCTTGTTGTATCTGAAAACATTAATTTGGTCAAAACATGAGAAAATATGCATGTTCAAATATACAAAAATAATAATTTAATTTATTCATAGCACGGATGAATTTTATTATTTTTCCCCCTTACTCGTTCATTGAGATGTTTCATTACAAAAAATAAAACTTTACTATTAAATAATCATGTTAAATTATCTTTAAATAGGTGTGATATAAATTATATACCTCTGTTGCAGTAGAATTATCTTCAATCGTTATGTTCGTTATTATCGGAGAATGCACAGTTTCCAATGCGTCATCATCAATTCCCGGTTCAGAAAAATTGGGCACTCCTGTTACAACTGTTGGACATATAGTATTTAGAAGACGTTCTTCTATCTCAGTGAGAGATTTCCTCGTTGCTGGACCACCCCCGGTACCTTGCACTTCATATAACAACTCTCGCGCTTTTCTCTTCACCTTTGTCTTCAATTCCCCGAATGCCTAAAAATAAAGGAAATTATTTTAATATATTGATGAGTAAAATGGATAATAGTAACATTTATGAATCTTTGAATCATTACATTATAAACATGTGTTGAGTAAAAGATTAACCATTAAAATATCTCGTCTCCGCACTATGCATGCCGTGCAATGACAAATAAATACAAGAAAAGAGAAGGCATGAATTGGGTACTTACTTCTTTCCATTGTTTCACAGTTTTTACCGGCCCATGGTTATTCAACGCGGCACTTATTTCTTTCCATTTTTCATCTATTATTTGCAGATCGGTGGGCATAGTAATTTTGCTGAGCATTGCCGAATGAATTTCTATAAACTCCACTAGCATCATTTTTTGTTTCTTTGTCATTCTACGAGACCTGGATGACATTCTTTAAAAAATTGATAAACGCGTGTTAGCCAAAAGGATTCTAGACAGAAACTAAAAAGAATTTGACTCAAATAATACACAATCAACACGACAACTTGTCGAAGGAACGTAAACATCTTGACGTTTGTTTATTTTAACATAATAAAAAGTTTGACAGATGACGTCTCAAATGTGTCTCCTATCACGCCGCGCGGTAAGATTGTCTCTACCTGGAGCTCATTTCATGGTACACTTTTAACCGGCCTCTAAAATATATGCATTTAAAGGATCCGTTAAAAACGAAGATACGGAATACCAAATTCCAGATTTTCGATTAGCGGAACGCTAAAATGATTTTTTTTTAGCGGCCGTTAAAATTAGCGGTTGAGTTACGGAATCGGGGTCTTAAGTATATAATTTTTGTAAATAATAAACTGAAATAATAAAATTCAGAACTATATCAGAGATAAAATAATATTTCACATTGCTTTTAGTGACTAGATTCATATTTAGCCATAGCAAATACGCTAAAATAAATTTATAAAGTTTTTTCTTCACACCAAAATAAATGTCATTCAATGTGTCTGAATTGTTCCAATAAAGGATAGCTTAGAGTAGGACTATATAGGACTATACATACTTGAGGTAAAATTTTCACAAAAATGGCATTCTATACAATATACTTCACAATTAATACAGGTTTATATAGTCAGAACAGTTAATACAAGATATAAGAAAAAAATTACATCGATATTTTTTTTTTGTATCGTATTGTTTATTATTTCAATTTCAAATTATTCCTTTGAAATGTGTTTATTTAAATATTTGAAAATTTAAAATTATTTTTATTGTATTGTTATAGGACACGATCTTACAACAACACAGTTCAAGTTTACTGAATGGTGAAACGGGATTGCTTCTGCAGCAGCATGGCGGTGGGGGAGGACAGGGCGGAGCCCATGTTCCTCTCAGTCTTGGGGGGCCCCAAGGTATCACCAACCTGTCCATTCCGGCCAACGCTCTACATCTTGGTAATCTTCAACACAACACAGTTCCATCACTTGTGTAGTATAATGCTAACCTGTTAACCGGGGAATTCCCTTTTTAATTACGCAGCATATAACGCGCACAAACTCTTTCACTAGGACGTGTCAGTACATCATGCCCGGAGGACATAATTTCTTATTATTTTTTTTTTGTTTATGCTTAAAATAAATTAAAGGACTATGAAATGTATATTTTTTCATTTATTTATATCTAAAGCACTAAGGAAAATACAAAATTACATTACCGGTACATTGATTTCGTCATCGCTGATATTGTTTTCATTCATTTTGATGGATACTTATAAAACTGTATTCTAAAATAAAAAGGTTGGATATATAAAAAATATAAGTACCTAAATTATATATAATACGAAAATAGATAGGTAAGTATAAGTACGTACCCGTCACTGCTCACCCAGAACACGCCCACCACTCTCAATAGCGAAATGATATCGATTCCCTCCGTGTCTTGAATTCATGTTGAGACATGTATGGATGACTAAAACAAGCTGTTTGCGCTTTTTGAAGTTTGGTTTTACATACAAAATTAGTGTATCTGTCCACTTTTATGCTGGTTTTTCTCTGAAAAAAATAGAAACATTTTTAAAATTTTCTACTGCAGAGAAGAGTATTTTTTATATATTAGTACAAAATAGTTAAAAATGCAACTTTGGTAGATGTTCGAGTTTACATAGGGACCATCGATCTGATGTTGGTCTGGCACTTCTTAGAACTAACAGCCCCATCGCCACTGTTCTTATGATTTATATCTGACATTGTGCAATACTAGGGTCTAATTAACCGCGATAGTGACGTGAACAAACAATAAACACTGCCACCAAATCTGAACCACCCAATTTTACATCTATTTAAATAATTGGACAATGTATGTACATTCATATCTTTGAAAATGTGTATGTAGAAGACTTCCCCCTGCTGACTGGAAGAAGTTTTACTAGCTGCCTCATATATCATATGTTCACCCTCATTGAAGAACTGATTCATTTGAAAAATTTGTCTATAAATAACTATTGATAACTGTTTGACTTGAAAACTGATTAAAAATTATTATATTTTATTATTTCCACTGGTATTCCAGTGGAAATACATATCAACGATAGAAAGCCAAAAGGGCATTAGTGATTGTTTAGAACTTTACTTTAGGAGATTTTTTAGGAGAATAAAAGAAAGTTCTCTCAATCTGATTTTGTCAATATTTCTTTTATTTTTAAACTACTTTCATATTTGTTTATCCATATCATATATGAAATCGTTTAATAATAAAAGAAATATTGACAAAATCAGATTGCCAAAATATTATTTTGCTCTCCTGTAAAGTTAGAAATAATCACTAACGTCCTCATGGCTTTCTACCCTCGATATGTACATAAAAAATTAATAAAATATAGTGAAATAAATAATAGTGAAAAATAAAAATAAAATAATTTAAATAATTATTGTTAATATTTGATAGATGTGGCTGCGGCACTGGCGGGACATGCCCAGGAGTCGGGGCAGCTGCAGCAGAACAACGGCGGGCAACAGCAGCAGCAGAGCCAGCACCACCAACAGCAGCAGCAGGTGCCCAACCACATTGGGTTATCACATCACCCGGTAAATTTATTCGTTTACAGACCTCTTATATATTATGTTTGCATGAAAAAGAATCTCACTCAATACATCTGATCTGGGCGAATATATTTTTTTGGTTCATGCAGAAGAGATCAACGATCAAGATTCGACAAACAATATCAAAAAAGCTTGTTGATTTAAATCAAATGGCGTGTACAATATGATGACATTTATTTTTAAGTTGCTTTTGGGTGATAGACTAGGTTCAAATTTTGTCATAGAATTCGAGGGCTGGCAGAGACAAATTATCTGTGAATGTTACTACTAAAGACTGTTAATGATTGTTTACTGGAACTGTCTACCAAACACAGTTGTTGAGATTGAGTCGAGTGCTCAAGGAAAAGCGCGCTGCCTACTACTCCAGACATGGCTAAATTATACTCCTGCATGATAATGCTCGTCCACATGTTGCGGCACCAGTTAAAACCTATTTGGAAACACTCAATTGGGAGATTACTCCACCCGCCGTATTCATTGACACAGACATTGTTCCTTCTGATTTCTACATGTTTCGATCAATGGCGCATGGCCTGTCTGAGCAACACTTCACATCATATGAAGATATCAAAAATTGGGTTGATTAGTGGATAGCCTCCAATGATGAAGCATTTTTCCGATACGTTATCCGTGTGCTGCCAGAAAGATGGAAAAAAGGAGTAGCAAGCGATGGACAATATAAAACAGTTGGTTTCATTCTTTCACAATAGATGCCCAATTTTTGATAAAACACGGCGGAAACTTATTTGTACACCGTATAGAATATTATTTGGTATGTTGTTGACTAAGCGATTTTTATTGAACATAAAAATATTTTTTAAAGTTTGAC
>JADDOH010023241.1:0-19606 GCA_016648135.1 Agrypnia vestita | reverse complement strand
AACCTAACCTAACCAAACCTAACCTTACCTAACCTAACCTAACCTAACCTAACCAAACCTATCCTAACCTAACCTTAAAATAAGTTTGTTATAAAATTAAACAACCAAACCTAACCTAAAAAAAGGGGTTATACAATTTGGCGGCTAATCGTAAAAATTCATCGGCTCGATCCACGTACAACTCGTTACACCTTTTTATAAACATGTAACGAGCCAAATTCCCGGGGAGACGGTAGTGTAGTTGACTGCATAAAGTATTTATTAAATATTTCGTGAAAAACTTGTTTAATATAATTATTTGTCCAATCTAAACCGTGTGTGCAATGCGGCTTAATGTTTTCTTCCCTTGTAGTACCTACTTCATACAAGGTGAATCCATAGATAAAGTCATCCATTCAATCAATCTGCTGTCTACGGTAAGGCGTCATTCAGACAAAACATGCAACTGTCAGATTTGTATCGATTTGTATGAGCGAAGTCATGAAACTTTGAGCTGTGGTAACTTTTTTAATAAATTTTTGCGCCACATAAAAATATCATTTTTGAAATCAGAACACTCGACTTTACGTGATACAAAAAACGAAAAAATTCCCATCGATGCTGTGTGTAAAATACACTTTAGCCCACACAGCTGTCAGTTATTTTGAGGTTATGTCAATCATAGACAAATGGTGCGTTCTGCGGAAAAAGAGATCACCATTCTCAAATTTCTATTGTAAATCATTGACGGATTATAACATAGACACGTTATTCTCATAGTAGCTGACTTTCATATGTATCAAATATTGCATTGAAAGAGACAACATAATCAAGTAATCACGTAAAAATCAGGTAAATTGAAGTCACGGTGACTAAAATAACGTACTCATTCTTACAATGGTGTACGATACTGTGTTCCTTTTTCCCTGTGACTTTTTTTTCGACGTAGCATCGCGCCCGATCACAAAGAAGGTCCGTTCGATAACGAATGCAAGTAAGGCAATTACCTTACTTTGAGTTGCCAAGATTTCACGCTTGTGACGTATCTACAGTTTATTATATCATTGTTGGAAAAAGTACACTTTGCCACAACAGGTAATTAGTTCCTTTTGCAAGAAATGTACTTAATTTTCTGCTGTAAATAGTAGTAAAGGCGATTTTTAAGTTGAAAAATAGAGGTAATTTGTTATTTTTATCGTAAAACTAATAATACAAATAGGTTTCTTAGCCTTAAATGACCCTGTCTATATTTCTACACATATATATAACACAAAATCGCTTTTTTGGATATTGTGCGTTTTGCATTTTTTTTTACGGTTCAACGGGCCAAGAGGCCCAATTACAGAAGCGAAATTCATCACGAAACACCCAGGCTTGAGTATGTCACATAGATTAATTGTGACCTCACCGGGAATCGAACCTAGAACCCTCGGTGTGGGAAACTAGTGTCATACCCACTGGGCCAATGATTTTAGTAGTTGCTGCTGGAAAAGGTCTATAAATGCGTATATCTGGGACACACAATACATAAAAATGTCACCTGGATAAATCACATAGAAGACACACGCAAGAAACTAGGAACACTACGAGGCAATAATTACATTTTAAAAACTATTCAAAGTTACAAACGATATTGTTTATAGCACGGCATGGCAGGCTCCATTCAGAACCGTCAGACAGTCACCGACTAGCTTTTCAAGCATATTAAGATAAAATAAAACAACTGCAAATAAGAATAAAACACAAAAAAAGGAACCAACAAAAACCAAGTTTTTATTATACTTCCCTTACTCATTTACTAGTGGAAACTGGTTTGGCGCTTAACCTACGCGTTGGGCTTCGGTCGGGCGACGCTACGAAAGGGAGTAATAAATAATTTACAAAAATCTAAAATTATACTACAATCAGGTTTCGTGTCTACCAGACGCGTCGGAATCTCTTCATACAACTTACTAAGTTGTATGGAAAAACCATTAAAAATTTCTTAAAATCCAAAATTATACTGTAATCAGGTTTAGTGTCTATCTGATGCGTCGCAGTCTCTTCATACAACTTACTAAGTTGTATGAAAAAAACATTAAAAATTTCTTAAAATCCAAAATTATACTATAATCAGGTTCCGTGTCTACCAGACGCGTGGGAATCTCTTCGTACAAGTTACCGAGTTGTGTGAAAATGTATTACGGATAGGAATACGCGGAGGACAGATTGAAACCCAAATGCAGCGGAGATCATAGGACACGCCAGGCAGCGAGCAATATACTAGAAATAAGG
This sequence comes from Agrypnia vestita, assembly GCA_016648135.1. Classification (NCBI taxonomy): domain Eukaryota; kingdom Metazoa; phylum Arthropoda; class Insecta; order Trichoptera; family Phryganeidae; genus Agrypnia; species Agrypnia vestita. The sequence continues at coordinate 17,353 of JADDOH010023241.1, read as the reverse complement.
AAATAATAATAGTTACTTGCAGCGCATTCCTGGGATCTCCCAAACTAGCTGGCGGGGGACACGTCACAGGGGCAGGTGACGTCATCAGCAGAGCGGGCGGGCGGTTTGGGGGGCGCGACCCTGCACGCCGGACACTCTACACTCACACTCTACAGGCAGGAAACCTGAAACGGGAAATATCACTTTCTCCCAAACGGTCGGAGATAAAGTAGCCACTCCGACAACTTGTACAGCTCCGCACGAAGAACAGAATAGCGCGAATTGTAGCTTTATAACCCCATTCGTTTAGGCGGCGTTTCATCAAAACTGAACACGGTTTCGCCGAATACAGGGTCACTGCGGGAGCGCACTTCTAGGAGAGCGATAACTTGTTTCGCAGAATCTACATTTCTATATTAATTACACCAATCCACACGAAATTCGCCTCCGCACATTTTTATATACGTTTTGAAAAATCACACTTTTAAGTTAAATTTAGAATTGCGGAGAAAATATTAGTTCATGTCCCTTCTCTTATTTGCTAAGTACTGCGCTACTTCATACTGTCCCCCCCAGGCTGCCCGGTCCCGCGCCTCCTCTATCTGTGCCGAGTTCCATCCCCCTCCCGTCTCCACTAGACACCGCACTACCGGGAGCTGTCCGAACCCGGCTGCCAGGTACAGTGCAGTAAGGCCAGCCCCATCAGCCGAGTGAATATCCGCTCCCTTCTCCACTAAACACTGCAGCACAGGGAGGTGTCCCCGCCGGACTGCCCGGTCCACTGCAGTATAGCCCTCCCAGTCTCCAGCCGCTGTGAAGTTGATTAAGCTGGTGCGGTGTTGCTCTGTCCCCAAGCTACCGATCAGCAGTTCTGCAATGGCTTCATTATTTTCCCCGGCCGCCACGTGAAGTGCTGTGTCTTGTGAATCCTCTGATGATGATGATGAACCATCCGATCCTGGTGGTTTACTCCAAACTCTTCCGATATGCGACGCTATGTGCTCGCGTGCAGTGTCAGGCGTAGTCTGAGTTTTTAAGATATTATTCAGAAACATTCTGATGACTACGTTAGAGGGCTGCAGCAAGATATTGGACAGTAAGAAATTAATCATGGCGGCCCAACCGATCCAACGAGTATTGTTACCGAGCCACCTGACAATGAGGTCTGCGCAGAAGTACTCCGCCAGCGTGCGGTGGAGGAACTCGGCGGCCCTCCCGTCTCCGCCCGACTGGACCAGCCCGACTCGGCACAGCTCGGCTCCTCCCAAGTCCCCCTCAGAGTCCTCGCAGAGTACTTCCGCTAAATCGGGGAAGAGTGTTCTAAGGCTCAGCTTTCTGTGACTTATTGTAAAATTTTTGACGATTATTCTATAAATTAGGTCTTCTTTATTAAGATTCAATCGATTTTTTTCCTTACAGAAAATATTATATTTCATATTAATAAATTTTTCGTATAAAGAAAATACGCTCTCCACCTGAAAGGCGTTTTCTAATTTAGTTTGCGATGTTATGTTATCTTCGACCTCTTGCGAGAACACCTCCGCCAGCATCCTCATCTGCAAGGGCACCCCCATGAAGTCCTGGACGTCTCCCCCGAGATGGTTATTGGCTTCAGTCAGCAGAGCTCGCGCGCACTGCTCGAGCTTCTCGTCCTCGCGGCTTTCCGGCTCCAGCAGGAGGATCGAGCGCCAGAACTTCCGGAGGTAGTCCAGCTGTTGCTGTTCTGTAATCTTTTTGAAAGTCACTGCTAACGTAGATAAACTATTCTCGAGCGATTCTCTGTCATTAAAACGGGTAGTTACCCATATTTTGGCCGTGGTTTTGTTTTTAAAATATTTTAAAATATCTAAAATCTTTTCCTTGGAGGGCTCATCTTTCACCTCATCGAAACCATCGAACAAAATACAAGGCTGCCTCGCGCATTTATGATGCAAAGAGAATTGCAATAGTCCTCACGGCAAACTGCCTTCGATTAGATCTTCTATTAGTTGGTACTCATAGCTCTCCGTCAGTTCGGTTGGTACACTTTCCGAAGGAATTTTAAATTCCTTGAGGTTTTTAAAAATGATCCAGGCGCTACCCAAGTGTCGGGCCACGCTCGCCAGGCTGGTGGACTTGCCCATCCCTGGCTCGGCCGCGATGATCACCACGTCCTGCCCCGAGGCGCCCAGCTGCTCCTCGGTGACCTCGTGCGCGGTGTCGGGAAGCACGTGTGGGCGCAGACCTTCCAGCGACCCCAGCGACCGTTGCCACACAAACCGCTCGCCGTTCTCTTCCAGCTTCAGCAGGTGTAGTGGCTTTTCGTAATTTATAAATAAATATTTTATAATACTGTCAACTTCCTCGTCGGATTGCGCTGTGTGGATGGTTTCATTATTCATAAATGTGTTGCTCTCTGTTTCGGGTAACGCTAAGGACTGCACGAGACTCTGTTTGCTCGGTGCGCCCTGGAAAATATATATGTTGTCTTTTTTCCTCAGCGCCGTAAAGTCTTCTAACCGAAACACAAATTGGCTATGGAACTGTCTTGCCATATAAAAGCTTTTATTGAAGATCTGTTTAACGGTCGCAGCTGCTGGAGCGTGGTTCGCTTGGAGCCGATACACTGTTTCCTCTGGATGAGCTGACGCGGCCTGCTTGAAGGCCTCCTCCCCCGCCCCTGCGGCCGCCCCCGAGCTGCCCCCCAAAAGTTGGTCTTCGGTCTGATAATTTTTTTTATCTGACTTACTAAATATGGTTTTCTGAAATGTTTTTTTGCCGGATGATCCTGTCCTTGACACCCAAATGTCCCTGAGTTGGTCTCTCAGCCCGTCCTGCCGCTCGCCGCTGACCACCAGCAGGCCACCCGACGAAGCAATTCTCGCCAAGCCCTCTACATCGACTCTTTTATTTAGTGTGACATAGTTTGCTCCACTTTCAATAAAATTTTTGCACGAGTTCTTAACTTGTATTACATATTTATCGCTTCTGAGAATATTTTTGAGATCAGTTGAATTTATAAATTTATCTATCTCCGATGAAAAATTGTCAAAATTATCCTCTCCTAAGAAATCTGCTATGCTCGAAATAGTACCTCCGATATCCAATTTTTTTTTTTTGAAAAGTTTATTTTTAGAGTCTGGCGTCAGCTGCGAAGATTCAAAAGAACTTTGACCGACGCGCACGTTCAGATTATTAAAACTTAATTCAGATTTCGGATCAGTCACAAAGATAACTTTCTTCTTGATGTTACGAAGAAAGGGTATAAATATTTGTTCACTTCCAACGCCTCCGGATATATCCGTCGAGGCACAATCAATCACCAATAAATTATCGTTGGTAAAATCATCTGGGAGGTTTTTAATGTCAACAGTTTCATGTAAGATGCTCGTATCTTTCCACTGCAGGAATGTTTGACATCCGTGATCTACGTACATACCTAAATCTGATGAAGGCTCCCGTAGTTGATGACTGACACAGGACAACCGGAGCATTTCTAAATCGAAGTCTTCTGTCTTAATTTGCCAGATTCGGTGTTCAGATCTCAAAAACTCTTCAAGCTCAATACTGTCTGTAAATGTAAGGATATTTTCTGGCAAGGAGTTGAGGCACTTCTGGTTTATGATGGAGTACATCATTTTGGGTATTTCCCGGCTCTGCTGGTCCACCGCGGCCATCAGCTCCGCGCCGAACCAGCGCACCAACACTTTAGCCCGCCAGACCACCTTATTCAAGTCCTCCTCGCGGGCGCAAGTTATTACACGATTATTCATATCAATAGATAACTGAGAAAATAAATGATCGCACTCACCCAAGTTGTGCTCGGTAAGAAAACTTTGTATTATGTTGGTTTTCACATTTTCCCTTTTGAAAATTACCCAAAAATCGAGCAATTTGAACTCATTCTCCGAGAACATCCTCAAACTGGCAGAGTTGTCAGATGTTGTTTTATATCGTATACTGAAATCGTCGCATTGCTCAGGGTCCAGGTAATACTCATCCGCCCACGTGACATTCTCGTGAAAGCGATCATACTCTACAGTGCTGCAGGGCCAGTCCTCTATTTTTAATATTTCTCTTTTATCTGCAAACGCTCTCACTAAATTGCTTATTCTATGGGTTTCAAGATCATATTGTGAAGAATTACGCTGTAGAACGTTAAAACTTGCCACATCAATTTTTACCTGGTAGATACTACCCACGTGCAAGCCGAAAGTATTTATCCTATTGGGCGCTGACAGGTAGTTGGAAATATCCAACGCTTCAATGGATACCGTTCTCCGGTACCTGACATCGTGAGTATCCATGATTTCTTCCAACATGCCCTTGCAGCCGGGACTCTCAAAACCTACGACGTGTGCGTGGAGGCCGCTCTGCTGGTTGCAGTTCTTCGCGAACTTTCCGCCCCCCGCTTGCAGAAACTTTACACTGAAGCCGGTGATCTGGGCCAGCCAGCCGCCCAGGGAGTGCCCCGTGATCGACAAGTGAAAGCGAAAGCCGTCTTTTTCGTTGGCTACATCTATGGCACTCTTCACCTTGTCAGCAAACGTCGCGGCAGAACTCATTCGAGATGAATAATTTTTGAAGATTACTCCAATCAAATTGGTGCGCACAGCTCCCAGATCGCTTGTTCCCCTGTGGGCCAGGACCACCTGCTGCCGGGAGGGGCTGCAGAAGGCGGCCCCGAAGTAGCCGTTGTTCTTATCATTGTTGCGCGCGGTCGTCAGTAGCTTCCAATCCCCAGATTGCAGTTCCCGAGGGAGTTCTCCTGTCACCTCGCTGTACACGGCCGAAGCGAAGTGCGCCAGCTCGGCCGGACTGGGGTACGGGGCCGACATGACGTCATTATCCAGTATCCCGTTATTAGGATCGTAAGGTGGACAGCTTACCAGGGTACTTAGAAGATCCTCGCAGCTGTACGTTATCTTGGAATCCACCTCCATGATGTGGGAGCACCGAAGGAGCGGTGTCAGCCGTATCGAGTTCTGTAACAAATATTGTCAGTTAGAGAAAGTATTCACCAAAGAATAAATTGAATTTTTATTTGGTTTATATAATCAAGAGACAAATATCTCTTCATATTATCTATTTTAGGATGACTGATACGACCAATTGGCCGTAAAAGCCATTTCCCTAATTTAAATATATATATTTTTTTAATAATGATGATATGAAAATATACTTTCACTTGTTAGGATAGTGAAAATGTCTGAAAGTATTTATATAAAATGTAATTAAATCATTTTATGAATGAATAATAACCATTTTATTACTGGTCTCAATTTTTTTAATACAATAATGAAAGTATAACTCGTATTGTAGCAGCTATCTTCCGAATCTTTTTGAAATTTTGTCTCAATTGCAATTAACGTAATGGAAGCATCACAAAACTAACATAAATAACAAAATAATATATTAATTTATTGACGTTATCTTCTTTTGGCGCATTAAGGGTAATATTTTTATTGTAGCGGAAATGCGAGACCACAAAATGCACGCGCGTCACTTAAACTATCAAAAAATCATTCACTTGAAATTAGTATTCCAGTATATATTATAAATAAAGTATTATTGACCATCTCGAATCGAGTTCCAATCATAAAGATGCTCAATTCAAAAGCTGACGAATTATCGGTTATCAAATTGAAAGATAGAACTATTTATTGAAAGTGATATTCGAGAAATTATTTATAGCAAAAACCACGTGATTATGAGATATTTGCTTTCAAAATAAAAATCTAATTCATTCATTTGACATTCAAGGCGGCTGACGACGTTGTATAGATTCTGATCTTTTGAATACGGAACCGTTTTAGGCCGAAAATCGATATAACATGAAAGTGGGTTGGCTTAGTCGCATCATATGCCTGCCATGCTTTGGCGATAAATGTCTTCGAATCGTCGTGAGACCTCTATTCGAAGTCATTTTCCTCTTATTTTAGCTATCACAAACCCTGAGAAAAAAATAACCCTGGGTCTATAAGAATAATATATAGATATCTTAATTAATAAAATCAAACCTAATAAAGTTCTGTCGATTTGTTCTAGAATAATCTAAGAAGCATCTATGTGAATTTACACACACGGAAATTTTATGTGAATGGTTGCATTAAGGTACAGATACACATGCTTATTACTGGCATGCTCATTAGCATGCTCAAAACTAGCATGCGCTAACAACTGTACAAACTTGCTCATTATTAGCATGCTTATTTTAAGTATGCTCAAAGCTAACAATCAAACACACATGCTTATTAGTGGCATGCTCTTATCATAGAATAGAGAGGAACTCTTGTTCAAAATTGAAACTTTGCAAATTGAAATAGAAAATTCAAGTGAACCAACAAATCAAAATATTTTTGATTTAAGCTTCTACAATTTTTATTGTAAGATTTGAATCATTCATGTCTTTTAATAAAGTTTCATAAACATTATTTCTTGATTTATTATTTTTACATAGCGGTGGCCGAGTATTCCATAGACATTCGTGATTCCTATAATAAGTCACGAAAAGTAATGTTTTATCATTTCCCCAACGCGCCATATTTGTTTCATCTGTCGCGGACTGAGAAGATCGCATTGATAATCGATACTAGCCGCGAATGACATAAGCATGCTCATAATAAGCAAGCCTGCTCACACATGCTCAAAAGATACCCCTTCTCATGGTGAATGACATTAGCATGCTCATAAATCAACCGGCGGTTGATTTTTGAGCATGCCACTTATGAGCATGCTCATTACTAGCAATGTGCGTACACACATGCCACTAATAAGCAAGGGCTAAAAAAGGTCAATACTGCGCATGCTCATGTGCCACTAATAAGCATGTGTATCAGTACCTACCTTTACGAAATACGTCCCTGCATTGTAAAATCTAGTGCTAACATTTTTTTTTGAAATAATTAATAATAAATCTATCTAATGCACTATGAATCTATAACAATATTTGTTATCGATTATACAAAATGATGTGTTATAAACTAAAATATATTTAACTTTGTATATTAAATCGTTTTATACGTGACCCTTTGAAAATACATCGCGTACGACAAATATAAACGGAATCTAATTAAACGAATCTCTTTTCTTTTTATGTCGCCTATTTTACATACATTATATTAGATATTCATTATAATTTCATCTTTAAATATTTAGTTTAATTTTACAACTATTTCAAATGAAAAGAAATCCTAAATTCCTAACTAATCATTAGGACCCCCTGCTCCGATTCATGTTCAACTCCCGAAAACTGCCGAACTAATTTATAAAAGCGAATTTAAATTAACCAAAAATCAGAATATAAATAGTATCTAATAATTACGACATTTCAAGACTGATTTTAATTAGAAGAATCTATACGAAATGGGGCAATCTGACCCCCTGTTTCTGATTACGATGCACCGCCCAGAGAAATCGATGACGCCGTCCTACATAGTTTTTTCAACCTTCCAATTGTTGGAAGACCTTCCATAGTTTCCGGCCAATCCTTCTAGAAGCTTCTACGAAGCTATATCCTGTTACAGCTTTCAACTTTCAAACCCCGTAATAGGAAAATAGAGCACTTCCATTTGTCAATTTCCATTGATTTATTTCTCGATCGATTTCATTGGTCGATATAACGCTTTGTCATTCTCGCTAATGTCAAGATATCTAGACACCTAAAAAACCGGCAACGCCGTAAAATGCTTACTTATTCGTATCTAATATCGACTGGCAACAGTGTAAAGAATCTTCGAAATGTTCCATTGCGGGCTGCGTTCATGACAATGCACGGAATACAATTTCTCGATATTTTTTTCATGGTGCAAATAACAGAGTTCACATTTTTTGTCGAAAACCAACTATTCTTTGTTTCATTTTTTCTTTGGACATAAACCGCGATCATCGCAAATGGTTACATTTATACTACATACTTCAAAAACAATTATGGATAATTTAATTACATTAAAGCGTTAGCATTTTATTTGTCATCTCCCTACACATCGTTTTATTGGGATTATATACGTTTCAAAGCAATATTAATTATCACAATAACGCCAAAGAAGCTTAACTTCTATCGCTGGTACATAAGTACACGCTCCTCCAATGTTTAATAATATAACAGAATGACTGGCTATTGTGGCCAATAGTGATGGGTCCGCTCTGTACTCACTACTACAATGTTGTACTACATTACATTGAAGTGCATACTTCGCACGATTTGAAGTGTAGTGCACACTACAAATACCAAAGTTATTGAAAGTATAAACTTCAAATAGTAGGTACACTTCATTTCAAAGCGAACACTACAAAATACACACACTTCATTGTTATCGAAAGTATGAGAAATATACTTTAAATAGTGCATTTTTTACGTGAAATTTTTGGGAAGTTGATGGAGCTAAATGAAGAAATCTCTGGAAACTGTAACAATCCCCCCCCCCTCATGGTTTGAATTTTTTTTGGAATAGAATGAAGAAATCTGGCTGGCGACTTTTTTTTTTTTTTAGCTCGCCAAATTTTTATTTGGGAAAAAAATACTTCACTTCATTTAAAAATATACTTCACTAGTACTACAATTACTTCATTTCATTACTTCACTTCATTAATATTACAATTACGTCATTACTTCATTTCGTAGTACTACAATTACTTCACTTCAAGTAATTTTTACTACAATTGTAGTGTACACTTTGTAGTCTTCAAACTGATGAACGTGTGTGTGTTGTAGTCTTCATTTAGAAATGTAGTTTTTCCCATCGCTAGACTGGCCAATGTGCTGTGCGATGAGACAATTAGGTAATACTCTCACCTGTGTCATAACTCTTCACTAAAATATCAAATTCACTGTGGGACAGTGCCAAGACAAACGATGGAGCTGTTCGTGTCTACCTAACGCAGCTGAAGACAGCGAGCGAGGGCCGAGTACCCCCCCCGAGCCGGGGTTCCTGCTCGGCTCCTCCTCCCGCCCCACTAGTGGCCAGCTTCACCGCCATGCTCAGCCGGTTCAGTAAATGCTCGCTGATTAATTACACTCGCCAAAATAAAATAATTCAACAATTTCTCTATAAGAATTAACCCATGAAAACATAGTTTTCATTATAAATTCTTTTCAGAATAAAGATTATTATAAAATTTATTATTTTCCACAATAACGACCTAAATTTGTTTTTAAGCAATTTTAAATAAAGAGATAAATTCTAAAAATTACTTGCGCGAGCATCTGAGATATGTTTGAATAATTGTGTGCGTGTGTGCACGTGAAACCCCAAATGTACGTAAGGATGCTTTGTCATCGAGTCGATGTGCAAAACTTCAGCTCGATTGAATGACGGAAAGTGTGTCATTTTTACTTCCAAGATTTCTCCACAAAAAATGAAAAGGATTTAAAAATGAATAAGATTGCGTTTTAATTGATAAAATATTAAAATAAAAACATTTCAGAATCTTACGCAAACAGTAATCAGTAGAGAAATAACTCTACTGATAACACTTATTGGCTGACAATATTATGTATCGGACCTGCTTCCAATAGAATTACAAACCATTTGCATGCGTATATAAATCCCGCGATTGACAATATCGCAATAAATCTTAACTAACTAACTAACCATCACGCCGTTTCCCCGCAGCGGTAGGCAGAGAGGATTGAACGCCAACTCTTCTATCCCGGCACACCACTTTTGCTTCGGCCACATTCATGCATCTTCTCATACAAGTTCTACGGTTGTTGCGGCTTTTAACAGGGCCATCCTCAAATACTTGTAGTACCTGATCGTGCCAGGTCTTTCGCGGACGCCCTCTATTCCTGTTGCCTTCAACACTCGCTTCATATATTTTCTTAACCATCCACATGATCAAACCATCTCAGCACTCCTTTCTTTATTCTGTCTACCACACCACAGCCAGCATCGCATTCACTTCTGATTTGCTCATTCCTCACTCTACGACCCAAGATTTTCCACGCAAGCGTCTTAGTCTTAGCGACTCCCTATATCCGGGATAGGTAAATTTCACTTTCTAAATTTTTTGATTGTGTGATGTTATTTTCAAATAAACAGAGCGATGGAACTGTCGAAGACGATAGTGAAAACTTTTTACAGACTTCCGAATTTTTGGCGCTGCGTTTCACGAATATTTTCGATTTTTTCGCGAACCGAGAGACACTTTCCTTTGTTAGTGGACATGTTTCCGATAGAACCGTTCGCGTTCAACTGATTAGACTTTTAAATGCTAATACAGTAAACTGCCACCTCAAACATTTTGGAAACCCCCATAATCGGAGTTATATGACAGTTCTCGACCTTCAGTTCGGCATTCCTTTGATAAGAAATGCCGACGGACTATTGTTTGCCCGCGCACATGGCATTTTCGGACACACAAGTTTGTGGACATCATAAAATGAACCCTAAAAGCTACAAGTTTGTGGACATCATAAAATGAACCCTAAAAGCCAAAAGTTTGTGGACATCATAAAATGAACCCTAAAATGCGAGCCGCTTTAAAAGCAAAGTTCATTGTTATAAGTAGTATTTGTTTTTTTCCAGTAACCCAAGCAAATATGTATGCAGAGTTTCTAAAATTTGCTCCGTATATCCGGGAATCGCGCTCCTTATAACCGAGAACGATTGTATGGGAATACGCGCAAATCAAAATCAATTCACAGTTTTGCTCATTACACCCGAGATCTCCTTATACCTGAGTTCGTTATATTCGATTGTATGTTGATTTTTGTTAATTTTATTAATAATTTTTTTATTGTGTTTCATATGTTGTGTTCTCAACAATAACTGACTTCCAAATTAAAAAAGATCGGAATATTAAAATCTGATTTAAATCAAATAAATACGATATTAAAAAAAATCATGATTTTTATCAACCCTTCAATTAACTTGATGTAAATATGCCTCTGAGGGGCGATTGTATCAACTTGGATAATAGTTGGCGCTGACAGATTACACTGTGAATATCGTTTAGATGAGTGCGCGTGTTTTTTGACAATTGTCATAAAATTGCTTATGATTTGTCGACATTGTAGTGTACAATATTATGCCACGGATCTTTCCGACGATCAACTGATTTAATAGCTAGTAGCAAAAACTTTACAGGTGGGTTCGTGCCTTGATAATTAGTTGAAAATGTTCAAGCAACCATGACTAATTAATCAACATTAACAATTATGGAGATATGCTATATCAAAGTTTGCATTTTTTTTCAGTATTTCTGTCTTATTTTTTGCAAAAGGTTAAACTATTATTACAGTAACTTATATTGATTATAAAAAATTCATTCGCTTCAATACAACTCAATTAATATGATAAAAATTTGGTAAAAAATTATATTTTAAAATTTTGAGAGGTTTTCATATTTTTTTTTGACTTATACTAAAACGAATTAGGTTTTCATAGTCAATATACGTTACTGTAACGATAATTGAACTTTTTGCAAAAAATAAGTCAGATATATTGGAAAAAAATGGAGACTGATATTGCGTATTTGATTTTACGCCGTGGTTGCTTGAACATTTTCGACTCATTATCAAGGCAGCAATTCCTATGTAAAATTTTTGCTACTAGCTATGAAACACCCTGTATGTAACATTAACAGGAAAAGTAATCTACTTGGACCTTGAACTATACTTTTTTGACAAAATTTTAAATGAATTTTTCGTTAGGCATGTTGACAATAATTTGTTTTCTACATTTCATCACACGAGGGGTATAAAAGCGAAACCCGCAATATCTCAATGATGTGTTTCCGAGATAAATACAAAACACATGTCAAGGAAATATCTCTGGAATCTGAAACCTACTTATCTTTTTGGAAATAAGTTTTAAAAACACTTGCCACCCCAGTTTTGCTTTTATGTATGTATATGGAAATTGCGGTTTTTGCAATTTTACATAATGTTTCACTCTAAAATTGACATCAACTGTCACTTTAGTATGAAGCGGCTGTTTTGTCGCGTGACGCATCCGTGGGGGTTGATTGGTTGTATAGGATATAGTTGTCTTTGCTTTTGATAGCGATTTCGGAAGGGACAGAGCTATATTTCGTATAAAATCTCAAACTCGGTACATTCTAAATTAATTAACAGTTCAAAAAATTTTTGAATTTATTTGAATATTGCTGCCTTTGCTTTTATACCCCTCACGTGTGAGTGTGCGCTTTGTCAGATCCCGCAGTCCAACGAGGGCAAGCACTGGTTCAACTACGTGGACCGCTCCGTGACCGCGGAGCTCCTGGAGCACCTGACCTCAGAGTTCCTGCACATCTTCGACCGCTGCCCGTCCCGGCTCAAGAAGAAAATCATGTCCATCTCCAACTCCCAAGGTGAGTCCTCCGCCCGTTTATTGGGTCAGACCTGCGTAGCAGAAAGGGCAGAATAGCCCAGATAACTATGTAAGATTGCTTATTGTCATCATTTCGCTTGTTCACCTTTTTGAAAGAGCCAAAAGACTTTAAAACGTGCACAGGGCGTCACTTAGCTAGTAGCGAAAACTTCAGTCATCATTTAATTTTGAATAGAATATATTCTTTACACTTTGGGTGAAATGTCAACAGTTGTAGAGATAAATAACATCAATGTTTACATTTTTTCAATATTTCTGATTTATGGACTGGACTATCTACAGTAACTTGTATGGATTGATATAAAATTTATTTGCTTTGACGCAAGTAAAATAAAATTATTAAAACCATGCAGAAACTTGGGATTATAAATTTAAGGTAGAAATTGCGCGATTTTTTACAAGGTGTAGATATAAAATTATTGATTTATTGGAAAATTAAAAAAAAAATTATATCGCCTCTGCGACCGAGACGCAACATTCCCGGGATACATTGAGTGAGATAGAGAAAAAGATCATGCACTTTAAGAAATGAAGTGCATATTTGATTTATAAAAAAGCTTTCTGTAAATTCGGTAACAATTAAAAAAAAAAATCCCTAAATTTTTTTCTAAACAATTGTTTATCTTATTAAAAAATCGGTATGCTTGTAGATCTTTCATTTCTTAATAAGTAATATCATCTTCTTTTTGTCTCAAACAAATGTGTACCGGGGAAGGTTGTATCTCAGCCATGGAGGAGAAGCTCCATGGAAATGAATACGAAGCCGTCACTGTCTATTCTAAAATTTTGCAATAAAATAACAATGAAGCACCCAATTTCTACCTGAATTTTATTCTCACTTGACTGTAGACAAGCGTAAACAAAGTTTTGCTATCAGCTGCGAGACACCCTCGCGAGGAGTGTCCGCCCTCTTGTCCGGTGGACCTGAAGAACCCGCCCTAACAAACTTGTACAGTTGCACTGCTTGCAGGAACGGGCTCTCCGCAGCAACAGTCTAGTCAGGGATCCCACGGGGCCAACAGCGTCGCCAGCTCGCCGTTTGTGAGTATTCCACCGCCTCCATTATATACCGCAAGAGCGCGCGGGCGCCGTGTTCGCTGTCGCATCCTCAGCAAAATTAATAATTAAGAATATTTTATGTCAAGGTAAAAACAACGGTTAAGGAAGAGACCCAAATACTGTACACTGGCATACTTCAATAAGTTATTACAGTATTATAGTAGATAGTGCTGTATTTTCTATAAAATCTCAAATTCAGTAGTGTAGAAAAAAGTTCAAAAGTTTTTTAATTTTATCATTAAAATGGAATTCTAATTCTCATTTTATAAAATCAATTTATCGAATCAAAATTATAGATCATAGAGCATTTATTTGAGGATAAAAGCAAAGGCAGCAATATTAAAAAAATGGTTTGAATGTCGTCACTGAGGATTACTAATTTAAAATGTACTGAATTCTAATTTATCTATCCCTTCCAAAATTATTTTTTCTATAAATAAATGTACAGGAAATGTTTCCTATAAAATCTCGAATTCAGTACATTGTAAATTAGTAATCCATAATTTTTTTTTTTTTTGTTTGCCTTTACTTTTATACCCCACATATTGTGTTGGTCGTACTCATTGCCCTCTGTTCACGATCTCACACCTCGTCTATCTGCTTTCAGGACAAGGAACCGAGGAAGATCCCACCAGAAGAGTTGGAGAAAGTCGGTGAGCGATTTTTTGTACAAATTTATTTAAAATACCCTCTGTCCGCATCGGTACTGCGCACAGAACCCACCGTGCTCAGTCTCTACACTGCAAAGCAAACAGAATTACCTCTGATGTACTGTTCATTGAGTAAAACCCCGATAACATAAACTTTGTAGTTGATTAACCCCAGTTATTCGTAATTCAAAATAATTTTTAAACCATTTCACAAGTCGATACATTTAACGTCACAAAATTCAATTTTATTTATTTCAAGTTATAAAAATCAATATTAATTTAATTTTTTTTATTTATTTGTTCTCGACTTCGCGTGTGTGAGCAAATGAGCAACTCATCTCATCAGGATGAATGTGTGCCGAGTTAATCAACTTAAAATAAAATTTAATAGGTAAATACATTATTTTTTTTTACAATAAAGATAGTGATAGTTTTTACAATGGTATTTCTTTCCTTCGTGAGTAATATAACTCGTGAGTAGGAAAGGATTATCATTGTATTTTAAATATATTAAATAGTAAGTACTACATTCTATGTACCTATACTATACACATATAAGAAGAAAAAACTAATAATAAACAAAAAAATTAAAAATGGATATAGTTTAGAGAAAAATAATAGAAAATTTTAAGCAAAGATATTTACAGTATGCAGTAATATAATAAGTAAATAATATTAAATTTAAAACTATCTATTCTTAAAGAAATATTTTAAAGAATTATATAATAAAATGTATACACAACTAAGTAATAAATAAGTAGATTATAATATATGTATAATAAAATAAAAATTTAATGAGTAGCTTGTTGGTCTTGTGGTTAGGATACTTGCCTCGTGATCCAAAGGTCGCGGGTTCGAATCTCAGCCCAGACTAGCAAGTTAGTCCTATTTTCATAGCACAAGCGTTTAGCTTAGTTTGAAAATAGTAAGAATATTGATGTGACACGTATTCCGTGTTCGCAACTCTATTTAAAAAAAAAAAATAACTGAGGGTATTTTTAAATATTTTTCTTAATGAGCCTGGGGCCAAGGCGCACCCGACTGAGCCCAGGGTGCCACGGACGCACCCGTGCATGTAATTAATTATTTCTTGACAGCTGTGAATTTGAAAAAGTCATTTTTTCCTAGTAGAGAAATCCCGTGGTGACCTGTCGCTCCATTTTCAACTCAAAAACATCACGGATTATATTTTAAATCAACAATCAAAACAGAAGTTTTTCTGCCGTCAAAATCGTACAGGAAAGTTGTAGATGGCGCCCCGAACGCGTGTTGCACAATCGAAATTCAAATATTCCGTCATTCAAGGTCAAGCACAAAGTGCGCGGAAATTTTGATTTTCGATTTATTTGTACGCGTATACACAAATATATACGATATGATTTGCGATATTTGTTGATTTTTGTTGGTATATGATTCAATTGAATACTAACAGGTACAAAAATACACGCTATTATGTTGCGTTTATTTGAAATATGTGTGTGTGTGAAAGCGTATCATATTTATGTGTTATGAGTGCGATGTTCCGTTGTGTGCCGTGCAACAAAATATACCACACAGAAGAAGATTATTAGTTAGGCATCAAATAAAAATAGTAGTGTTGTCTCTAATAAACAAATAAAAATAAAATATTATTTTTCGTATAATGTTGCGCTGGCAACATTATCAGAATTGAAAATTTTGTTTTTTTTAAATGTTAAAAAAATCATGGCATTTCGACACTTACGATAAAATAATATGAATGTGTGTTTTTTTTAATATACGCATGTTTTCATGTTTTTTTTGTAAAAAGAAAAATCACAAAAAATTCAGTAAATCTGTGGCCCTAGTCTACTTTTTACAATATTTTTTTTTTGGCCCTAGACAGGTTAACTCTTAAAAGACTGTGCTAAAAAAAAACTTTGGGGACGGTGGAGTAACACAGCATTACCTCATTAAAAATCGGCATAGTTTTTAATATGTCATAAAATATACATAAATATGATACAGATAAGACTTTTAAAAGGTCCCTTTATATAATTATGTAAGGTAAACATACATATTTGCATTATTTTAGTAAATTATTATAAAATTATGGCAAATCGAATTTGCGTGCGTTTCCGCCGATGTTTCATTGGCAACTGAATACAACAAAGCGGTCGCCAGCTCGCTTCAGTCGTCTGCACTCCGTCTTTATCTAACACATGTTACCCAACTCTACCGTACTCCTTCTATATTGTTTTTGCTTTCGCAACCCAAGCAACCGCCATCTCTTCTTGCTCGATTTAACTGCGATGTACAATATTCTTGCTCTCTCTTGCACACTGGCCGAAAATACGAGAGTAATGAATAAATATTTTTTAATTAAAAAATCTGTACATTCCTAACAGTTTAATTTAGTAATTTTGGTGTGAAAATATCTATTCGATGATTACAAAAAATGTGACGTTTTAGTTTTCGTAAATAAGGTAGATATTTCATATTTTGTATGACAGGTAGACCTACGTTACATCACCGACACACAGGAGTTAAAGGCCTCATAATTTTCTCAATCCTCATTTTTAATTGTAGATAGACTGTAAATAGAAAATGTAAATAGAAAAAACAAGGAAATTCATTGAACACGATAATAGATAAGATATTAAATGTATTAAAGAAATAATGTAAAAAATTGTGTTCGCGTATGAAAAAATACAGTACAGAATGTTTTAAGGTTTTCACGGCCACTCAAGAATCTTCTGGTTTGCGTCTTCTGGGATATTATGCCGTATTTTTACGACGCTTTCTAGCTGACATCAACCCTGATGATGCACCCTGCAATGGGATCTGAAACGTCAGCCAGAAAGATCGTAAAAACACTGTACAATACCCCAGAAGATACAAACCAGAAAATGCAGTGCAAATGAGCATACAAATAAATTGAAACCTATTTTTAATCAACATTTTCCCTCACACCGTGCCATGTGTCACCTCGCAAAATTACGCCAAATAGAGTTAGTAAAATTCTTAGACCTTCAATTAAAAATATCGGCAAAAGCCGTGTTATAGGTATCACAAAAACAGTTGATTAACCAGGTTCTACTGTATATTAACTATCGCTTTTTGAGTTCCCTGTGAATTAGAGGAAATAAGACAGTTTTGGTAACATCATTTCATTCTGTTGTCATCTGTCTTCTTCTTTTATATGGAGCTAATCGTAGTGCAAATGAGAGAGAAATATATATTTTTGCACGAGTCATACCGAAGCTCTCAGTGGTTGACCTATAAGGGGGATTTTTAAAAAGAGCCTCGTCATTGAATTTGCAGAGCTGGACAAGCGACAGCAGGCTCTCTTCGGGCCCAGCACCTCGGGCGGGCCGAGCAAGGTGGACTACC